>JAULJZ010000009.1:8184636-8200601 GCA_032270985.1 Heliamphora pulchella | reverse complement strand
GAGAGAGAGAGAGAGATGTAAATCGTGGGGAGAGAAGGGAAGGGTGGGGGAGCCTCTATTGTAGAAAATGCTAAAGTGTGAATTTACCTTTCTGCTCTTCATCGAATTTGGAGGCCAGACCTGGTTTAGCTTCCAAGTGTTTGTGTGGTTTCAAATGAAGAGAACTAATTGTTACTTGGCTACCAACCAAGTCTTGGTGCCCAAGTATCCCTTAAATCTTGTTTGGGATTAATTGGGAGCAAGATTAAAGTTGAGGTGCTATTTGGAAGAGCATTTTTTTTAAAAAAAAAACTTTAGTGTAAAACCTAATTACTTAGGTTTTAAAATAAATTTGAAACTCCAAATGGGTCTCACACATCCCTAGGCGTCTTTATATATATTAAGGAAATTTTAGCTAAAAGTTTAAAAAAATAAGTTTTAACACGCAATATCTATTAACAAAAATTTAAACGCGCAAGGTCCAATTGCGCAATTTTTTTCAAAAATACCTTACAAACAGATAAATTTATCTGTTTGCATATCAAATGTAAACAGATAAATTTATCTGTATTCTTTATATAAGTTTTAAAAAGGCACAGAAAAATTTATCTGTATGCATTAAATATATTTTCAATAAGATAGATAAATTTATATGTGTTCTTTACACATACTTTCAATAAAAGACAGATAAATTTATTTGTATTTTTTATACATATTTTGAAAAAACACAGATAAATTTATCTGTTCAGGGTATTTTTGTCCCAAAAAGATTTTGCGCGTTAAAATTTTTATGAGGATGTAGCTTACTCGTTAAAAAATTTTATACTGGATAAAAAACAGTAAACGGTTTATAAATTGAACTGTTCACTAATTTTTTGATATATTAATTATATATTTTTTTTATAAGGAAGACCAAAAATTTCCTTGGGTTTTGGTCCTAACTTTTGATTTTTGTTTTGCGCTTAAAGAAATTTTGGGTTAATTACGTAGAAAAGAACAAACACCACTTTGAGCCTAACTCAATTCATGTTTGGGCTCAAAAAGTTTTTTTGGCTTGGTTGGTCCTCCTCAAGGAAGTTTGGTCCAAGTATTTCTTTCTTAAGGTTGAGAGTTAATTTAATTTCTTAACTTGAGTTCTAAGTTAGAATCTCTATATTATTCTCTATTTATTTTATGACCTAGTATCCGGGTCTTAACAGCATAATTACATACTTGTGGACGACGCCTTCAGGTGAAATCAGCACACTTTGACACTGGAACCTCGTGCATTACATGCTCCATCCACATAGAGTTGCAATATGTCGCTAATTAGACCATATATGCCTCCCCCGAGTTTAGTGCTCAATTGATTGGGGGGCCAGCAGATTCTTCATTATGAGATGCATTGTGTTGGGAGTGAATTTGATAATAAAGTTCGCCAAAACTTGTGCTTTGATGGTTGTCCATGGCTAGAATTTGATGTCAAATTCACTAAGCTCCACGCCCTATCGCAATATCCTACTTGAAAAGTTAGCCTCTCTCAAAAGAGTTATCAACAGAAATTGAGTATGTACAATGATAGTATAAGCTTGGAAGTAATATACAAATTTTCTTAATGCTATAATTAAAGCGAAGGCTTATTTTTCTAAGGCCAGATACTTGGACTTCGTATCAAGTAGGTACTTACTAACCAAGTGGCTTTTGGTCCAATAGTATAGGTGTTTGCCTCTAAAAAGGAAGTTGAGAGTTCAAGCCTTACTAGGAGTAATGTGTAGATGTAATGGGTGTGTACGTTTAGCTGTTCAAAAAAAAATATAGGAACTTACTAACATTGTATATCAGTTGTTGTCCCTTTTCCTCATGCCAAACCAACATTGCGCTGACTATATGATTCGAGACTACTAAGTAGACATACAACTACTCACTTTGTTGTGGTATGGATAAGAGTGGTGGTGATGATACATATCTCTCCAAATTTCTCTACTTCAAGATTTATAAACTAATTTTATTTTCTTTTTATTCCATACATACTAGCTTCAAATTTAGATAATTCTTTTGGCCAACATAATTATCATTATTTCTATGCAGTAACAAAATATTGTTTCTATTTTGATATATTTTTCTGCATAGTAACAATTTATTAAGGACTTTTATCACTTTTTTCAAACCGTCAGAATATATTGCTCATTACTCATCATAGTAATACTGATAAAATTATCAGTTTATTTTATGCAAAATGTTATAAATTTAAATATCATTTATTGTATTAGTCTTTTAGTATTAATTCAGTTAACGATAAATTTATTAGTATGTAATATTGTGTGAAAATTATCATTTTTATTAAATATTACAAATAAATTTTTTATTATTATTTCAAATTTGAGAGAGTTTAGAAATGATAACAGCTGAAAGCATTGTGATTTCTTCGAGATTTTAACCTTTCATTGAGAATTTGAAATATATTTTTTCTGTCATTTTGAGAATTAGTTGTGGAGATTGAAATAAGTCCAAGAAACAAAGAATGTATTAATTAAGTACTAGTTGGGAATTTTAAAAAATTAATAGAACTAAACTTACTACATATTTAGCGGGACTAATCCTTGTATTGTTAGCCATAATACAACTAATGCCAAAATTTTCCTAAAAACAATCCAACATTAATGCATTTTTAAAAGTAGGTCTTACCATTTTTAAAAATTCTGAACCTTTTTATACATGTATTAATGCACCTTTTATCTAGTATTTAATACCCTATAAACCTCAGTTTAACAATTTTCAGAAAAATAATTAATGCATGTACAATATGGTAAAAAATAAGTGCCCTCTCCACATGGAATTCAGGGAACTAAAATGAGGAACCAAACAAGGCCCTATCCTTATTCTACATAGATAAGCTACAAGGTAAAATTGACAGAAAGCAGCAGAATTTTAACCCTTCTCCACCCATCCACCCATCAATAATGGAAGTTTGGCTGTTCTCTAGTTCCCCAACTTCTTAACCCTGGCTCATAGGTCATCACATCATTTAGAATCGGTTATATGAATCTTGTCCTAATGATTTGGGATTTAATACATAAATTATTTTTTATTCATCTGATTCTATGAATAGATATATTTCAATTAAATTAATAAATTACAATGAAAATCAACAAAACAAATTGGCAATATATTTTCCTTGACTTCACACCCATTTTACATTTTCACCAAACAATTTGATTGTTAGATCTTGTCTTTCTCACTCGTTACACTCACTTTCCAGGGACGAAATTGGTAGCATAAGCCCAAGCATTGTTATTAACGGGATCAGCAAGGTGATCAGCGAGATTCTCCAATGGTCCCTTTCCAGTCACAATGGCCTGAACAAAGAACCCAAACATAGAGAAAGAACATGGCAAGTCTACCATTCTTGAGCTCCTTCACCTTAAGCTCAGCAAAAGCCTCTGGATCATCTGCAAGGCCCAATGGGTCGAAACTTCCACCTGGGTAAAGTGGGTCGGTGACCTCTCCGAGCGGCCCACCGGCCACTCGGTAGCCCTCGATGGCACCCATCAAGATAACTTGGAAAGCCCAAATGGCCAAAATGCTTTGGGCGTGAATCAAGCTAGGGTTGCCCAAGTAATCAAGTCCACCCTCACTGAAGATTTGAGCACCGGCCTTAAACCACACGGCCTCACCAAACTTGACACCGTTGCGAGCCAAAAGCTCGGTGAAAGACGCAGCCAAGAGCTCCGAGCATGGCCCATCTGGAGTGGATCACCTCAAGCTCGCGGTTCTTGGCGAAGGTTTCTGGATCAGCTGAAAGCCCAGCGGTGTCCCAACCATAGTCGCCGGGAAATTCTCCGGTGAGGTAGGATGGGGCCTCACCAGAGAAAGGACCCAAGTACTTTACTCGGTCAGGTCCGTACCATGGGCTACCGGATGGAACCGGTTTCGTTACTGTCTTCCTCATGGTTACCCTTCCACCGCCTAGGAGCCCGGAGGTAGAAGGAGAAAGTTTCACCACCTTTCCGGCGAAAGATGGTGAAGAGAGAGCCATTGTTGAGGCGGCCATGGCTGAAGAAAGACCTTTTGAGTTTCTGGTAGTTGGAAGTTGTAGGAAGAAGATGGTGGTGGTGGTGGTGGTGGAAGGAAGAGAAGGAGTTGGAAGGTATTAATAGAAGTTGAGAGTAGGACGTACCCTTAGCTTATGATATCATCATCTTTCTTTTCATTGGGTGCCAAAATTTTGTTCTTGTTTGTTTCCTTCTGCTATCCTCCACGTGGCACACTCTAATCCACCAAGTTTCAAGATTATAGAAAAATTTTAATTACGCATGTAATTTAATTACAAAAAATAATTTCAGTCATCTACATTTATGTGAAATTTACTCTCATATACATAAGAATATTTATTTAAAATTCTTTTTATGGTGAGTTCTGTAATTAGTATCTTATTCATGTACGTGTATATATAGTCTTACTTTTATATACATTTGAATAACTGACATTATTTTATAAGGTTAGTTCTGTAAATTCAATTTGTGTATGTAAGAGAATTCCAAAAATTTTACTGTATCGATCTTTTGACTGGAAAAGACTTTTTATGATATATGTGAGTGGGTGTCTTTAGCTTTTTTTCTTTCTTTCTTTTTTTTTTTTTTGGCATTAGAGGCCATAGGCCTCGAGGAGGGAGTGCTGGGGCTCAAATCCCGGTTTGGTGAGGAGCCCATAGAATGCCCGACTAGTTGGGCTTGAGAGCTTCCTTGTGTGTATATCGTAGCTTTTAACTCTTCCTAATTAAATATTTAGCTTCTTACAGTTTATGTGTCTAAAATCTTAAATTTGGGATATAAAAGAAAAGAGAAAATATGGGAGGAAAAAAAACATGTGAAACGATAATGCCTTAACACAAAGGAAGTACAAAAACAATAGAGGAAGCTAATTTCTTTGTTTCTTTAATTAAGTTACGAAAATTATAGGAAGATGGATATATATATATATATATATATATATATATATATATGTTATCTTTAGACTAGCCAAAGAGAGTTTTTATTTTTTATGTCAAAGTAGAATTACTGCCTAACATTATAATGAACATATTAAATATTTTAGGAGTGATATTGTTTAGGCCGCGACGCTGACAAATTGTTTCTAATATTTCCAACAAAATTAGATCATTAGGTTAAAAGTTCACATGAAAAATATCTTTTAATTGTAAGTATTTACTCCCCACGAAAAAACATAACGACTGAGATAGAAGTTATCATTTTAACTTCCATTAATTTCACATCTCTCTTTATTAAATCATCCCTCATTTCAAATCATCCCTCTCTCATTCAAACAAATCCATTTTAAATCTTTTTTTTTTCTCTCTGGACAAACTCGTTCATCATCTATCTTCTCATTCTCCCTTTATACACCATCATTGTGCTATTATTGTTGTTGCACACTGTTGTTGTATCACGACCAAAAATGTATTTCGATAATGCCTTCAAATATGGATAATTTGTTAGCATATTTATATTTATAAAGACGCGGACACATACAAACAAATATGCCAATACAAGGATTTTCCACCACCTTGGTGGTCCCAAACCATGGTTATACTCATTTCATTAGCTGAATGGCTGATGGTGCAGCATTTCAATTATCATAAACATTGTCTTCATGAAGATATAAACACTATCTGATAGTACAAGTGGCGATTTTCCATTGGTGGGTGTAATGAAATTCTAAAATTGCAAGAGATTCTTATTCATTCTCCTCCTCAAAAAAAATCCATGGCTGGGTAAGTGGTGTGGAGGTTGCCAACTAGGCATGCAGTGTAAGGCTTTCTCAAAAATGTTATTTACCAATAGGAATAGAGATAACGATCTTCAAAGACAAGGACCCTTTTGGATCCAAGTAATATAAATACGAACTTACAAACCTATCAATCCCATGCCACAAGCACGTACCTATCTAGCTCTTCCCTGAACTTGCTTCCCTTCCAACAGTTTCCAACTTCACTTCTTCACCAATGGCAGCTTCAACCACAGCTCTCTCTTCACCATCTTTGGCCGAAAAGGCAGTGAAACTTGCTCCGTCCACTCCCGGGCTTCTCGTTGGAGGAAGGATCACCATGAGAAAGACACTCACTAAGTCTGCTCCATCCGTAGCCTAGCTATGATATGGACCCAGCCTAGTCAAGTACTTAGGCCCTTTCTCCGATGAGTCCCCATCCTAATTCACCGGAGAATTTCCTGGCGACTATGGTTGGGACACTGTTGGGCTTTTGGCAGACCTAGAAACTACTGCTAAGAATCGCGAGCTCGAGATGATCCACTCCAGATGGGCCATGTGTGTCTTTCCCGAACTTTTGGTCTGTAACGGTGTCAAGTTCGGTGAGGCTGTGTGGTTTAAGGCCGATGCCCAAATTTTCAGAGAGGGCGGACTTGACTACTTGGGTAACCCTAACTTGATCCATGCCCAAAGCATTCTGGCCATTTAGGCTAGTCAAGTTACCTCGATGAGTGCAGTAGAGGGCTATTGGGTCGCCGGCGGACCGGTAAGAGAGGTCACGGACCCACTATACTCAGGTGGAAGCTTCGACCCATTGGTACTTGCAGACGATCTCACGATACAGAGGCTTTTTGCTGAGCTCAAGGTGAAGAAAATCAAGAACGGTAGACTTGTCATGTTCTCTATGTTTGGGTTCTTTGTTCAGGCCATTGTGACTAGAAAGGGACCTCTGGAGAACCTCGCTGATCACCTTTCTGATCCTATTTGTAGGATCCTTTAGATCAAATAAGTAAAGAACGAATGTGAAGAGGTGAAATATGCAAATGCGATCAGAAAAAAAACACAGAACGGAGAGAGACGGGGTTGGGTGAAGGAGAAGGCTAGCTGAGTTTAGAATATCGGCAGTACGAACGTATTCAACTATCAAAATCTAATTGATTCGAAAGCATGACTATTCCACCTATTTATAGCACTCAGAGGAGCAATATTGGGGTTCGAATATGACTTTTTCAAGAGATCGAATCGGATCATGAGAGGCGATATCAGAGAATCAAGATATTCTATCTGATAATCAACCAAGTAGTGTTCTAATCCAACTTAACTAGGTCGGCCAACGAGTGTCACATGGGTACCAGGCCCACTCGGATCAAGTACCCGACCCACTCGGGTCGAGTAACTCGGGTCACTTGAGTGACTCGAGTGGGTAGGTCTCATAGCTCGACAAATCCTTTTCCTTAGCCACCAAACCACATGTCTTCCAACGTCCCACGTAGGATTGTACTGCCATTGTCTTCATTGTCTCTGGGAGTGTCTTTCGATTCTTAGAGAAATCTATAATCATTTAGTCTGCGCTATATATGTTTAGCTATTCAGTCTGTGTTGAGCCACATAGTCTGTGCTATGTTAATGTAATTAGGTAGTCAGAGCTACACAGTCTGTCTGTCTTCATAGCCTGTGCCATGACAATAGTACAGTATGTGCTGTCTTCATGGTCTGTGCCATGGAAGTGCAATCAAGTAGTCAGAGCTACTGTCATAGTCTGTTCTATACTTCACAGTCTGTGCTATGGAATGTCTTTGTTTGTAGTCAGAGCCACACTTCATAGTTTGGGTGATGGAATGTTGCACGGCTGAACACAGTGAATGACTGTACTAGGCAGCGACCTCAGTGGCTCGAATCTCTGTGGCTCGAGTAAGTCACCACTTTTTTGGCTTGATTATTTTGACTGTGACATAATGTAAGTGTCTTTATTCATTAAGATAGATACATCTTACTTGAGTGGCTTAGAGTCGAATAACTCTTAGTCCAAGTTACTCGACCCCCCTGTTCGAGATGCGAAGAGCACCAAACCCTTGGTTCTTTAGTAATTCGTTTTCCTATCACTTCTGCTGAGTTATTCACAATTTCCAGGTTATCCGACTCTTGGGGAACATGAATCCACTAGTCGAACTACTCCCCTCTGATCCACTCGGCTAACTCAGTTACTCGCCCCTCGAGTTACTTGGCTATCGAGTAACTCGACCCATTCGCTCGAGTCACTTACTCGAGTCAAGTACTTTAAGAGGTATTTCTCGTTTAGTCATCTATATTTTTCCCCCTGCATGGGCGCAAGTTACTCGGCTTTCATTCACGCGTTCAACGCACGCGTCAACTTGCGCGCGTGCACGCGAGTGCCAGCTGTTGAGTCGACCCTCGTCCTTTTCGGATCGGTGCACTTAATGCTTCTTACCTCTTCGCCTTTCTCATTTTCTTTAAATAGTACCTGGACCCTCATTTGGTCCCCACTTGTTCCTAACTCTTGCATTATTGATTTTTCTCCCCTCTTTCTCCTCGACTCCCCACTATCTGTGTTAATGGCTTTGCGTGCTCCTCGTTCGTCTAATGTCGACGTTGGTGACTGTGGGAACCACTTGTTAGGCCGACCCACCATTCCTCTCTCCCAATGGCGCATGGCTCCATTCTTTGGTGGTAAGAATGATAAGTTCTAGAGGGCTATTGACTCATTCGTCCCCCATTCTATGGAAGTCACACATCCATTGATCCTGTATCTTGAGAGGGTCCCTAAAGAGGCAAAAATTATTACTCCCTCCTCTATTCCTCGCTTTCAGATTGAACGAGGTGACTACCCTTATTCTTTTATCCAGTTCAGAACCCTTGTGGGCCCCCTTCTTGGCTAGCTTGAATGGGTGGAAGACGTCATACATGTAGCAGATCTGCGCACCACTCTGGATCAAGTCTGCATCCTTTCTTCTCTCATGCTCTCCCGAACACTCCATATGCGTCGCAGTATCTCAAGCTTGGAAGCATTGATTTGCCACTGGAGCGTCGACTCACACATTTTCGTCATGCTTTGGGGGGAGTGGACCCCAACCCTCGAGGATGTCTCTGTTCTTCTCCATCTTGATATTCGTGGGTTAGCCTCTTTTAACCCCGACGCTCTGATGACGGCTGATCGTGACGCAATAGCCAGATTACGCACCTGTCTTACTCGTACTGCAAGCTATGGAAGCCATTTTGATGATTTTGGTGCTTCTCTCAAGAATTGTCGCTCGTCCACAAAGTCCACTTATACCTCGTGGATTCGATATTTTTTCAAGAAAGTACAACCAAAGGGCACTGACCATGATGGCGATAGAGTAGAATTTCCTAGTGAGGGTCATGAGACAAACCTTTACTTGGCAGCTTTCATATCTATGTTCTTGTCAACTTTGGTAATTCCAGGCAGCCCGACCCACAGCGTTTTCCCTTTGGTCTTTCCTTTGGCCATTCAACTGGCTCGCAGAGCGCATATTCCTTTAGGTCCTATCTTCTTGGGCACTCTTTACCGATGGCTGGACCTCCTAAAGATTGAGATGGAGCGCTTTGTAGGCTGTTATGATATACTTTCTTTCATTGCCTCCACATTTTTCATGCGGTTCTATATGAACAATTCCCTGGCTTTGCCCCCCGTCCCCTCCTCTTTACTCGGATGAGGAGGATCCAAACAGTAGACGTTGATGGTCATAATGTTATAACGGAGATTGTAAGCGACTACCCTTTGATACTTAGGTGGAGTGGTTAGAGCATTGCCAAAGACATCTTTACCTTTTCAATAAGGTCAGTGAATTCTCATTCCGGCTATATACATCGGCCCCCACCAGGGTGGTCTTCCCTTCTTGGTATTTTGACTCTCCTTAGCATCTTCAGCTAGAGACAGCATCTTCTCTGGAGAACACCCACCTCTACGTTTTATGTATACTTCTTCCTGGCTCGCTCCCCTACATCACAGAAGAGGGTATGAGGGTTTCCTCCTACTGCCCCGATCGTGTACTTCGTCAGTTCGGCTTCGATCAAGGGGCCCCCATTCACCTTTTTCAACCATGTTCATTTGTAGAGAGTTTTGAGTCTTTAATGCTCAGCAACTTGGTCACCCATTTTGGCCTCCTAGTAATCGAACTCCCCTTCAGAGGACGTATCGGCTAGTGCACACCGACCCACTCTCATTACTGGTGGTGAAACTTGGACTTCTTCTCTCGTTTCCCCTTTACTGACGTAATTGTGGCCACGACCCATCCTCTTCTAAGTCCATTACAGCCTGTCGACTTTCGAACAGGAAACGTGACCGAGGCACTCGTAGCCGTTTTGCTGTTGCTTTTGTTGTTCAAGGAACTGATACAGCTTCGAATGTTATCATTGCTGCTCCACTTCAGGCTGTCGAGTGGCAAGTTACTCGCTCCATGGTGCAGACCACCTAACATGCCCTGGCTCAAACAGAGCAGGGAAACCCTAGTGATAGACCAGTGCCATTTGCTGAAGACGGACCTTCTCCTCTGAAGCAACTTTGTCTAGTAAGTCTACTATACTTCCCCTTTATTTATTCTATTTGTCTATATTGGTCAATTATATTCCTCTCTCTCTCTCTTTTTAGGGGTTGCGTTCTTCAGCTGTGCCTAGTGCCTCCGCTACTTCCAGAACGCCTCTTCGGGTAAATACGGAGGCAAGTGAGGACGATGACAACGTTCCCTTGGGCACATTACTACGTGAGCGCCGCGGGCGCACATTGGATTCGCTGGTACCTGAGGCTGAGACCGAGTCATCTTCTGCCCCCTCTAGACAGGCTTCTCTGCGACCCGTATCCTCTGTTTGAGAGGTCCCTCCTCTACTTAAATCCGGCTTCGACACCTCCGTAGACGAGGCTGTTGCAAACATTGCCCCTACTCTTGGTTCCGAAGAGGAGGTTAAACATGCTGCTGAGATTTCTCCCCTAGGCCCTTTAGAATCTCTTCTGAATTTTCAGTTGTCTGAAAACAGGGAGTCACATGCAGAAGTCGAGGGGAAGGGCCGAGCTGGTGCAAAAGAGGCTGTCTTCGAAGGGGAAGGGGATGGTGACACCTTTATTGGTTTGCGCGAGCTATCCAATCATGTAAAAGTTATCCATCTTTCTTCGCCGGAGCGGTTCGTTGGGCCAGAAATACCTGAAGGGTCTACCACTGAATTTCTAGGACGAAAGGTCAGCTGCTCGGATGCCGTAACGTTAGAGGCCATTCATGCTCATCATCCAGGGACATTTACTAATTTTCATCTCCATGGCCCTGTATTGCCTGGTCTCACTCTTCATGTCCTGTGTTCTCTAACTCGACAACTGTCGAACTTTGCCATTCACGAGTTAGAGCTAGCCACACTGGATATCACTTTAGCATGGGTCGATGACCTAGAAGAAGTAAAGTTGGATCTTGCCTGGTTGCGGTCGAGATTGGGCTTTGCTCGTTCTTTGCTGTTACATAAGGAGTCACTTGCTCTTGTGAGCGAGGATGAGCATTCTCTATCCCTGTCAGCCCAGCGCATTTCAGGCCTAGAAACCTTATTGAACGAGGCCAGGGCCGAGCACGCCCGTTTGCTAGAGAAGCTGGAGGCAGATACTGCAGAGGTGGTCCAGCACGAGTCTCATTTTCCGTTGGACATAGACATAGGGGATAATTTAATGAAGAATTTGTTATAGCATTTTGTTGATCATGAGACTGTACTTTATTTTTTAGATCCAGATGGAATGAAAATAACTTTATTGCAATTTTATGCATAGTATTTTTTTTATAAACTAAACTGTCACTAACTCTAACCAACTTGTAATACCCACTGGCGTTATCCTGCATGACCTCGTAAGACCTTTCCCATTTAGGGGTGAATTTTGGCACTGATGATCCTCTCATGATCGGGTCTGCTAGCTTCCATACCAAGTTCCCACTTCTAGATTCTCTCCTCTGTACCTTTTTATTGCAGGCCTTTGCCCTCGTCTGCTGGGTCTTCTCTAGTCTATAGCTTACCTTCTTCTTTCCTTGATTACTTCCAAGTCAACTAGTCAATAGTGTGGGTTCAACCCAATAACTAAAGCCATCCTGGCCAAGGGTACTGCCAGCTCGACTGGTAGCACTGCCTTGGAGTCCTTAAGCTGTGTAGGTCTACCACCGGGGTGTGTATTACATCTCCTTATTTCTGACAAGCCTGACACTTTTTGACATATCTCTTCGTGTCTTCCTCCATAGTAGGCCAGTACTACCCCAGATGCAATAGTTGCTGGTATAATCGTGTTCTCCCTGGTGCTCTCCTTGGTGGGCAGCTTCCAGTAACTCGTCTATTTCCTCGTATGACACGCATCGTAATGGGTCCCCTTCTCCACCTTTTCGAAATAGCTGGCCCTGCTCGATGAAGAATTTCATTGATTGCTTCTTGACCTGAGCTACTGCCAATAGATCTAATGGTAGTACTCCCGTTTGTAGGTACTCCAAGTACGGGATTCTCTAGTCAGCCACAGTTTCGTTAAGCTATCATTCTTCTCCAAGAGTTATAGCTTGGCAACACGCGCATTCGCCCTGTAATCAAGCGGCATCTCTCGTCATTTCCAGCCAATAGTAGCCTTGCCATTGGATTCTCCGATACAGACTTATGTCTGCTTCCCCGCAGGTTTGTTCGTATATTTGGTGTAGCCTGAGCCTAGCTTCTTCTTTATCCATCCACCGGGCCAATAGCCCTCCTGCTGTTCGATGGTAAACTCCTCTTTCGATTAGCGTGAATCAAGCCAGCTCGTGTTTTCTTCTTACTGTAGTAGTTGTCGCGTCGTCTGACAGTGGTAGCTTTGCCCCCAGGGTAGCTAATGCGTTCGGCAGCCGATTGGTTGACCTAGGTACGTGATCAATCTTTACCTCTTCAAACTTCTCAAGCTTCTTCTGCACCATTGTTCTATATGTTGCTAAGGCGGCCTCCTTCAATCCAAACTCTCCAGTTGATTGCTTTACAGGCTTGAGTCTCCTAAGATTTTTAGTCGCCTGACTCCTATTCGTTCCGCGGCCAACAGTCCCATGATAAGTGCCTCATACTCGGCCTCGTTGTTCGAATAATTAAACTATAACTTGTAGACTAACTCAACTCTCCTGTTAGACTCCTGATGAGTCAGCACTGCACCTGCACCTCCTGTCCCTCCTGTTGCGGCTCCGTCAAATTGTAGGACCCACCATTCACTCGATCTTTCTGTGAACACGGTGGTGCATGCTTCCCATGGTAACTCCTCGCTGATTGGTTCGACATTCTAGTTTGGAAACTGTGCCAGTAGCTTAGCTAGGGCCTAACATTTGATTGCCCTGTGTTTCGTGCATACGATGTCAAATTTCGCCAAGGCCAACATCCACCTGGCTGCCCGTCCAATTAGCGCTGGTTTGCTAAGCAGGAATTTGACCGCGTCGCACTAAGTAACCACCTAGATCCGATGAGCCAGAAAATAGTGCCTTGATCGGTTTGCTAATCTCACTTCGGGCCCCCTAATCTTCCTGTTGTAGTATACTGGTCGCTCAACCCCTTCGACTTCCTGCACTAATAGAGACCCAATGGACCTTGCAGTGGATGTTAGATACAGAATAAGTGGCTTACCGAGCTGCGGCGCAATTATGGTCTGGGGCGACGTTAGGGCTTCCTTGATTCTGTCGAAGGCCCACTGGTGTTCTGTTGTCCATTCAATTTCATGTTCCCTTTGAGCAGCTTTGCGAAGGGGAAGACTTTTTCTGCCAACGCAGGGATAAAACACTGTAGATAGGAGATATTTCCAAGGAAGCCTATTAGTGACTTCTAGGACCACAGGGGAGGCATCTCTATTATGGACTTTATTTTCTCACTTCTATCCCATGCCGATGAACCATAAATCCCAAAAACTTTCATGCTGAAACATTACTTGGACATATGCAATCGTGGCAAATTGGGCCTGCGTTCATGGCATAAAAGGGTCTGGGTTGGCCGATCCATGTATCGTTACTGGGGTCACATGGGCTTGGACCTTGATTTGCTTTGTTGGTGGTTGTTGACTCATCGAAGTTACTTATGGATCTGCGGGTTCATTCGTTGGTGTCTTCTCAATCGGGCCATCTGCCTAGTTGGCATTTTCTACTACAGCTAGGATAGAAATCGTCAGCCCAACGATCGCATTCAAAATACTGGTTTGGCCATCCTGAATGCTCTGCAGCGCGTCTAAGAATAGACGTCTCGATGATTACTATGTTCTTGCTGCTCCGCCCTGGGCGCTCCATTATGCCAATTACTATGAGAATGTCCTTCTAAGACATGGTTACTCTTGGTGTCGTACGTAGTCCGCTCCGAGTACTGACCGTTCACAAATTCACCTTCCCTAGTGGAATTGCCAAAGAATGTAGGGTCGTTTAGATCAACCAAGTAAAGAACAAATGTGGAAAAGTGAAATATGCAAACGCGATTAGAAAAAAACACAAAACAGAGAGAGACGGGGTTAGGTGAAGGAGAAAGCGAGCTGAGTTTGAAATATCGACAATACGAACGTATTCAGCTATCAAAATATGATTGATTCGACAGTATGACTATCCCCCCTATTTATAGCACTCAGAGGAGGTATGTTGGGGTTCGGATAGGACTCTTCCAAGAGATCGAATCGGATCAAGAAAGGTGATATCAGGGAATCAAGAGATTCTATCCGATAATTAACCAAGTAGTGTTCTATTCCAACTCAACTAAGTTGGCTAACGAGTGTCACGTGCCACTCGGATCAATTACCCAACCCACTCGGATCAAGTACTCGACCCACTTGGGTCGAGTGACTTAGGTCACTTGAGTGACTCGAGTGGGTAGGTCTCATAGCTTTACAAATCCTTTTCCTTAGCCACCAAACCGTATGTATCCCAACGTCCCGTGCAGGATTGTACTGCCATTGTTTTCATTTTCTCTGGGAGTGTCCTTCGATTCTCAGAGGAATCTATAATCATATAGTATGTGCTACATATGTTTGGCTATTCAGTCTGTGCTGAGCCATATAATCTGTGCTATGTTATTGTAATTAGGTAGTAAGAGCTACACAGCCTGTGCAGTCTTTATGGCCTGTGTCATGACAATAGTATAGTCTGTGCTGTTTTCATGGTCTGTGTCATGGAAGTGCAATCAAATAGTTAGAACTACTGTCATAGTCTGTTCTTTGCTTCACAGTCCGTGTTGTGGAATGTCTTTGTTTGTAGTCGGAGCCACACTTCATAGTTTGGGTGATGAAATGTTGCACGGCTGAGCACAGTGAATGACTGTACTAGACAGTGACCTCAGTGGCTCGGATCTCTATGGCTCGAGTAAGTCATCACTTTTTTGGCTTGATTATTTTGACTGCGACATGATATAAGTGTCTTTATTCATTAAGATAGATACAGTTTACTTGAGTGGCTTAGAGTTGAATAACTCTTAGTCCAAGTTACTCGACCCCCCTGTTCAAGATGCTCAGAGCACCAAGCCCTTGGTTCTTTAGTAATTCGTTTTCTTATCATTTCTACTGAGTTGTTCACAATTTCTAGGTTATCCGACTCTTGGGGCACATGAATCCACTAGTTGAACTACTCCCATTTTATCCACTCGGCTAACTCAGTTACTCACCCCTCGAGTTGCTCGGCTATCGAGTAACTCGACCCATTCGCTCGAGTCACTAACTCGAGTCAAGTACTTTAAGGGGTATTGCTCGTTTAACCTTCTACACTGTTAACAACAATGCTTAATTGGGCTTATGCTACCAACTTGGTCCCAAAAAGTGATCGTGAAAATTAAAAAAATTAAAAAAAAAGAAAAATAGAAAATTAGTTTGGGATTTGAGTGAATGAAATTGATCTTTTCTTTCAACTGTGAATTGATTTGAGAATGTGTGGGTGATGTAACATTCGTTTACACTTTGCACTAATCCAAAATACTATTCATTTCGATCATGTTTCTGTTTTCTTTTTTTCTTTTACTATAAAGAAACCTCTTAAGTCTTGTTTGATAATTAGGTTCAAATTATTTATTTTTTGACATTTTTTCTATAAAATCTTAAAAACAAAACTTAAGACAAAAAGATCTCTTTGTGCAATGTCACTTGTGCTCTAAGTTTGCCGATTGTTCCAATCTTTGCCGTGATCTTTTCCACGACGAGATGGATGGAGAGTGAAGGTGGTTTCTACAATGGTGTCCAATTGGGGCTTCGTTTCATAGATATATATCAGCCTTAAGTCCAAACCCAAAGCTGA
>JAULJZ010000009.1:8153049-8184536 GCA_032270985.1 Heliamphora pulchella | reverse complement strand
TTGCATAAAATAATACGACAGATAAATTTATCTGTATGCATTACATATAAATTTATCTGTTTGTGTTAAATTTATCTGTGTTATAGACAATTGGACCTTGTGCGTTAAAAAATTTGTTGATAGATCTTACGCGTTAAAATTTATTTTTTTGAATCTTTAGTTGAAATCTCTTTTTTTTACTGTCTTAACACATTGTCACTTCTCGAAACAGAATAAGAAACTGCTATATCTTTTTTTTTTCTTTTTTTTTTTTGGCTTTTTCATGTAAACAAAACTCTGATAAAAAATAATTCCTTACTTTGATTAGGGATTTAAATTGTTAATCGTCGACTCTGATACCATTTATTAGAATTTAATCACCAATTCTCGAACGCAAACAATAAAAAATATCCATGCATGAAAATAGAGTTACGTGGTTTAGCACACACTGACTTACGTCTACGAATAAGAAAACAAATATTTCACCACGTCGTATGTAAAAGAGTACAACGTACTATTCCCTACTCTCTACCAACTAGCGTCACAAATATTCTTACCTTACTTCTCTAACTCTAGAGCTTAGTGTTTGCCTTGTTCTATTTTATATTGTTTTATCATTTTTATTAGCACAAACGCTAGAAAACAAAGCTCAGTTATGGAGAATTAACCTGCGTTAAAATTATTGTTATTTAGTTATTTAAAATTTCTGTTGACAAAGATTATAAAGAGACAAAAAAAGAAAAGAAAAGAATGATATATAGGACCTTGGCACCCACTTTACAATTAAGCTTGAATTATCCTGAAGCTGAGGTTTGGCCATATTGGATAGAGAGAGAAAAAAAAACAGCAATAAATAAAACAAAAAACAATTCTTAAATACAGAATGCAAGTAAATGGCTTCCATACATATTTATTGCTCTTTTGGTTTATGGCATATTTGGGTCACTTTATGCACAGTTTGACTAATTTCGCATTTGATCTGGACAAAGACATAATTTACCTTTCGATCTGATCAAAGGCAAATTATTTACGTTGGAACTATAGAATTCACAAGAGATAAGTCTCTCGCGGCCTAACTAGTCTCAAAATCATTACCAAGTTTTGAACTCATAACATTTAAGTTTACAGCCCGTTTTCGTCTCCATTGGATTGTCTTTCTGATTTCATGCATATTTGTTACTACTAGTAAATCGGCAATTCAGGTACAAATAAATAGAAGAAGAAAAACACTATTATTAGTAAAATTTATACACAACTCTTGATTAGAATGATGTAACAGAGGCAGTTTTTAAGAATTTAAGCCACCAAAATTCTAAAATGCCGTTATTATTATATAATTCTTTTTTACAAAATTCTTTATCAAAATTATACCATGGCAAGTTTTAAATCTTAAATCACTTGACAGATCTTACTTTTAAATAACTTAATTAGGGCATGTCCTTTCGGATGAATTCAGTTATCGAAATATGACTAGAAAATACCATGTCCCAATTAAAACAAATTTTTCTCCATTCGGATGAATAGTTCTGCATTTGAATCGCGAGGCTTAAATTAATAGTTTGATAAATTTCAAACTATATTTGGGATAACTAATACAAGTTCTCTTGATATTATTAGTACTAAGTTTTAGATAATCTTTTCTTTTTATCCAATAACTAATAATAGCTCTACAATAATTATCATATTCTTTATTTCACGTTAACTAAACATGAACTAAATTTCTTATTTTATTTACATAATCTTATTAGTAAGCTCTTAATATAAGGAAAAATATGTAAAATCTTCAGCATGACTTATCATTAATGTTTTATTCAATCTAATTCTAGAAAACAAAAAGGGCCATATTGTTAGAGAAGGATGGCAAATTTAGGGGGGGGGGGGGGGAGAAAAAGTTTTGATGATCATAAAAGTATAGGGATAAGTGCAATCAATCACCAAGGTACACTTGGGAGGCATTCATTGGTCAGAGCCCAAGAGGAGAAAATCTTAGTAGTTAGAGGATTAGAGAATGCCAAGTGGAGAGACAGAAAACAAAAACAGAATCTTGACACCCAATCAAAAGAGAGATAACGATAATCTAAGATAAGGGGTAAGGGGAGGCCAATCCCTCAGCTTCTATTAATACCTACCAAATTCCTCCATCACTGGCAACTCTCAGCTTTATAACAATAAAAGAGTTCTATCTGTTCAATCATGGCTGCCTCAACCATGGCTCTCTCTTCCCCGTCATTCGCCGGAAAGGCAGTGAAACTGGCTCCGTCTGCTTCCGAGGTCCTCGGTGGCGGAAGGATCACAATGAGAAAGACAGTCACCAAACCAGTCCCATCCGGCAGCCCATGGTATGGTCCGGACCGAGTCAAGTACTTGGGCCCATTCTCCGGTGAGCCCCCATCCTACCTCACTGGTGAATTTCCCGGCGACTATGGTTGGGACACTGCTGGACTTTCAGCTGACCCAGAAACCTTCGCCAAGAATCGCGAACTCGAGGTGATTCACTCCAGATGGGCCATGCTCGGAGCTCTTGGCTGCGTCTTCCCCGAGCTTTTAGCCCGCAACGGCGTCAAGTTTGGTGAGGCTGTATGGTTCAAGGCCGGCGCCCAAATTTTCAGTGAGGGTGGACTCGACTACTTGGGCAACCCTAGTTTGATCCATGCCCAAAGCATTTTAGCCATCTGGGCTACCCAAGTTATCTTGATGGGTGCTGTTGAGGGCTACCGTATTGCCGGCGGGCCGCTCGGAGAGGTTACGGACCCGCTCTATCCCGGCGGAAGCTTTGACCCGTTGGGCCTTGCTGATGATCCAGAAGCATTTGCTGAGCTCAAGGTGAAAGAACTCAAGAATGGTAGACTTGCCATGTTCTCTATGTTTGGGTTCTTTGTTCAGGCAATTGTGACCGGAAAGGGACCGTTGGAGAATCTGGCCGACCACCTTGCCGACCCAGTAAACAACAATGCTTGGGCTTATGCCACCAACTTCGTCCCTGGCAAATGAGCTTAATGGAAGGGGAATTGTATCTATAGTTGTTTGATTCTGATGTAAACATGGGTGTGAATTAATGGAGAATTTGTTGTGAATTTTGTGTGCTACACGTGAATCTGTTTTGGGTTTTTCTCATTTGTGTTGGAGAACTTGTTCCCCCTTTTTCTACGCATGAGCCAGCTGGTTCTGGTCATTGGTGCCTACAGACTAAAGTGATGATAAGGCCAAAATTGAAAATACTTCAGTAAAATGTTTAAGCTCAATTGTGACAACTTCATATGACTAGTGTAATATTATTGATATACACAAATAACTGATATATACAAGGGTTACTCGAATACTCCATCAACTTGAAAAGTTCAAAACTTAAAAATAATCTCCCCATCAGAAGTATGATTGCAAACATTCCACCATCTGTTGGACTCTACATAGAGAGAGTACAGTTTCCGCTATTAAAATAAGAACGATATCCTCTGCCATGCTTTTTTGGTGCAATGCGTCATTCATGGTGAAAAATTGTATTGCACAAAAAAGTTGGATTGCACAAAAATTACAATGGTGGTATTTGGTATTGCTAAAACTAGTAACTTATATATTGTAACTTGTAGTAGAAGTTGTAAGTGTTTGGTAAAAAATGTAACTTATAACTGAAATAGAAAAAAAAATAGTTGTAATTTGTAACAGAAATTATGAGTGTTTAGAATAAATTGTAACTTATAACTAAAATTAGTAGTAAAAAACTTTGCCAAACACCCCCAATGCAATTTTGGCTGTTGAATGATGCCTGCACCAAAAAAGCTTGACAAAGCATCTAATTTCATTAAAATGTCCTTTATATATTTAGTTGTATAAACAAGGATGGAGTTAGAACTCTAGCATTGTAAGTTTGTATTGGGAGGCCACCCAAATGAAAAATATTCATAGAATATAAAATATATAACTTATGTTCAAAGAACTTTAAGAAGTTTGCAGAAATTTTAAAAGAACACATAAGACCCACGTCTCCAAGTCTTTATCCCTCCTTCCCTATCAAAAAAACATATGCCAGACTAAGAAACATGCAAATTTGCAAAACCCATTCAAACAATCCCTTCTCTAATGCTGGTAACAAAACTAGATAACAATGTATCAGGTTGGTGCAGTTTGCATACTCTCCAGCTATAAGGAACTTTAATCTCAGGGGCATGAGAACTAGGAGTAATTATTGTTACACACATCTGACTCGATCATTATTATGGGTCCCATCACTTTGGATGTGGGCGTCACACCAATCAATGGCTCAGATCCGTGTGGTGTCAACGCAACACCGGTAGCCAATTTTCTTTTTGAGAACTAGAGAGTAAAATAGATTTGCAATAATGACAAAAGGATATTGAACAAATAAATCAACATTGTATTCATCAATGCTTATATCCATAGCTCAAATATGTTTGGAGTAGGTTATAAATATATACAAATTTCACATGTTTAACAAGTAAATCTCGTATTGCCCGTTCGATAGTGTGCTAGAAAATCACTTTTTGAACAATGTACAAATTTGATAACAATGGAGGTTTTCTTTACATGATGCAATTTATGGTAGTGATAATAAAATTTTAAAAAAAAAACAGAAAAAAAGGAAGGTGCTAAGGAGAAAAATCTCAACTTAGCTTCAACCTTTGCAGAATTATCAGGCTTCAAAAGCTTTCCACTCTCTGGCTCTAGATGTGATGAATCCACTTGCTACTATTGCCATTCTAAAATCGCATAACGGATCAAACAATTCCATGTCAGTCCACCCGACTCCCAGAAGCCATCCTTATTCGGTTTTGCTGGACAGGCTCGTGTTGAAAACCTGCCATTGGCAGAATGAATATGCGAGAACTGCCAAAACAAAGCTTAAGCAGGACTTGCGGCTGCCCTTGCTCTGGCTACAGACTTCTCATAAAGCTCCTCATACAGTAATGCAGATGAGTCCCAACTAAAATCTATTTTCATGTCCTTCTGAACAAGTTGTTGCCAACTCTGCCTATTGTTCATGTAGTGGTTAAAAGCTCGTTCCAAAGCACCGTTCAGACCCTGCAAATTTTCATAGAATCACGAGCATCAAAATGATGGGCAGACCGAGAGTTCTAATTATGTTGATCAACAAAATCTAAAACCGACTCGGTGATGCTTGTGACCTTGTGTGGGCAGCCTGATCCAGTCCACATCTGAGATGAGGATGCCGCAACAAATAACAAAACTTGATACGGATGCCAAGTATTGAACTCTATCCTTAGACATTTAGTGCTGAATCGACGACCTATGTATTATGCTGTGTATAATGTAAGAAGAATTTCTGAATTTGAAGAAAAGAAACAACTTCGCTGACAATTACATATTTTTTTGTTTGGATAGATACATATTTATCCAAATATACAAGATTTTAAATTAAACATGACTAAACAAGAAATGTTTCTATTGTTGTGTTGGATAAGCAATTAATTCTACGGTAGGGTTCTAAATCGCGGTATCGAAATAGGTATCGGTGTTGGTAATAAGGTCATATCGGTCAATATAGGCCAGTATGGACAGATACATTGGTAAATATCGGTATGAAAAACTCAAATTCCCGTTACGTATTGGCCAATACGATACATAACGGCCGATATTTAAAACCCTATTCTACATATCCTTAAGATTGGTGGCTTATTTTATATCCTGTAGTTTTCATGGATCAAACTCAAAGGAATTAACGAGGCTGCACAAGCGGTGGAGCATGCGATTTAATTTGATGCAATAACTCTATGTAGTAGACAACAATCTGTCGGTATACCACAAAATTACCTGTTCATCAGGTGTTGAGAATGTAAATCCATTTCGAAATTGAGTTGGTAAGGAATCATCATCAACATCAAAAACACTGCAAAGAGGATTAAAAAGTTGGAACGAAATTCCCCAATCAAAATAACTTCAAATGATAGTTGCACTTAATGTAACCGTCACGGCAATTGATTAGCCCACCTGTCATTTAAACCTCCTGTTTTTCGTGCTATTGGGATAGATCCATATCTCATTGCTATCATCTGCATAGGAATACACACGAAATGAAATTCAATGGTTTACTACAATCTAGATTTTCAAAGTGAAAAAGCACATCTATGCAAATCAAGGCCCTTAAATTCTTTCACAAGTATTCCATCTGTTTCTAGAATATTAGTTCTATAAAAAGCACAGGAGCTTAATCTGTAATATCTAAAGTATTACTTGTTTATTTGTTTGTTTATTTCCAATTAAGTGTTATTAGTTGTATTTTTGGGGGTCTTGGATAGTAATTAGAACTTTAGAAAGCATTTATTGTTAGCTTGGTAATTCTATGAGTTAAAGTGTAAAAAAATTAAACTTTAGGGTTTTAGAGAAAGAGAAGACAAGACAAGGAGAAGAAATTAAAGTATTAAGAACCTAAGCAGTCCTCTCTCCTTGATATCTATTTATATTAAATGAATATATAATACAATAACAAAAATACCCTTAATACATAAAAGAAAGACTCTTAAAACCCTTCCTCAAGTTGGAGCATATAGATCAAATATGCCAAGCTTAGAAGACAAGCGAAAAAAAGACAAACGAGGCAAGGGTTTGGTGAAGATATCGTCAATTTGATCTCCGGAACGAATGTAGGGAGTGATAATCCGTTTTTGTAGCAACAAGTCCCAAATGAAGTTACAATTAACTTCAATATGTTTGGTCTGCTAATGAAAGACTAGATTATTGACAATAAAAATTACGACCTGATTATCACAAAACATTTGCATTGGGGCAGAAGAAAGTAAACCCAAAATCAAGCAGAAGAGAGTGGACCCAAAATATCTCAAAAACAGTATGGGTCATAATACGATACTCAGTCTCAGCACTAGAGTGAGCTACCACAGACTACTTTTTACTTCACCAGGTGACAAGATTTCCACCAGCGAAAGTATAGTATCCCGATGTCGACCGCCGATCAGAACGACTAACAGCAACGAGAATGCATAAATTGACTAACCACCCCAACAACATACGTAATGTCGGGGCGAGTAACCATGAAATAAATGAATTTACCAACCAATGGATGATAGAGACCAATATCAGAAAAGAGAGCACCAAACTCAACATTAAACTTGGCAGTGGAATCCATTAGAGTATCAACCGAATGAACACCAAGGAAGCCAGTCTCAGAAAAAAGGTCGAGGACATACTTGCGTTGGGATAAAGAAATGTCGCAAGAGGAACAAGCAATCTCAATCCCAAAAAAATAACAAAGTAAGCCCAAGTCCTTTGTATGAAATTGTGGAGCCAAATATTGTTTCAATGCAACAATACTAGCCGAGTCATCACCAAAAATAATAATGTCGTCAACATAAATAATCAACACAATAGTACCAGTCGAAGAATAATGAACAAATACAGAGTGATCGGATGAAGATTGCCGAAAACCATACTCAAGGACATTAGAAATGAAGCAATCAAACCCGGCATGAAGAGATTGCTTTAGATCACAGAGAGCCTTGGGTAAGCAACAAACAAAATTCTCACTGGCAGGCACAACATAACGAGGTGGTTGAGTCATATAGACTTCTTTATGTAGATCACCATGAAGAAATGCGTTCTTAATATCAAGTTGATATAAGGGTCAAGAATGACTAACAACAACGGAGAGGAATATGCGAACAGAATTAAGGCGAGCCACCAATGAAAATGTTTCCAAATAATCAACTTTATAGGTTTGAGCGTAGCTTTTGGCCACGAGACAAGCCTGAAGACGTTTGATAGACCCATCAAGAAGATATGGATAGTATATACCCAACGACAACCAATAGTTTGTTTGCCTAGAAGAAGAGGAGTAAGCTCTCAAATGTGATCCTCATAAAGGGCACTCATTTCCTCATCCATAGCTTGCTTCTAGCCAGATACAGACAGAGCCTGCTTATGTTAAGTGGGAAGAAAAACAGCAAACAAGGCAGTAGCAAAGGAAACAAAACAAGAAGAGACATGAGTATAGCAAACATACCGAGTAATAGGGTGTTGAATACAACCACGTTTACCTCAATGTAATGTAATGGGTAAGTCATCATCATGAGAGGAAGGGAGCAAAATAGGAGCCTCTGACGAAGAAGATGCTGAGGTCGAGCCAAAAGAAACAATGGGCCGATCGCGGGAGTGCTAATATACCTGCAAAGGGCGAGACAAGGGAAACGACATGGAAAGAGGTAAAGTCGGAGACTCCCACTCACGATAAGAAAGGAGGTCAGAGAATAGCTCTTGACCAGAAAAGGAAAAAAAAGTAGACTCGAAAAAAGTGACATTAGCACTCACAAAGTAGCGACGAGACTCAGGATGATAACACTTATACCCCTTTTGAGTTCTAGAGTAACCGAGAAATACACATTTACGGGCACGAGGTGAAAGCTTGTCAAGGCCGGGATCGAGTATATGAACAAAGGCAACACAACCAAAGACGTGATGAGTAATAGAGAAAGGAGATGAAAAAGGGTATATGAATGAGAAAGGAGGCAGTAAGAATGGCGTCACCTCCAAAAATGTTTCGGGACTTGCATGTGGAAAAGTGGAAAAGTAAGGTACGGACAGCATCTAATAAATGATGATACTTACATTCAGCAACACCGTTCTGCTGAGATGTATGAGCACAACTAATTTGATGAATAATACCACGATCATTACAAAAAGAAGCAATAACATATTGCACATATTCTAAGGCATTATCATATCGAATAACCATAATAGGCCAACCAAAATGTGTAAAAATCTCATTATAAAACTTAGTGAGAATA
Source organism: Heliamphora pulchella (assembly GCA_032270985.1). Lineage (NCBI taxonomy): Eukaryota > Viridiplantae > Streptophyta > Magnoliopsida > Ericales > Sarraceniaceae > Heliamphora > Heliamphora pulchella. The sequence goes on along the minus strand of JAULJZ010000009.1, from coordinate 8,175,786 downwards.
TAAGGTAACTCAGATATATTTTTCATTAGAAAAAGCTAAGTTATATGCGAAAAATCATCGACAAAAATAACAAAATACGAATATCCATTAACAGTAAGAGTTCAAGGACTCCAAATGTTTGTGTGGACTACATCAAAAGACTTAGACGCACAACTATAATTACTACGAGGAAACAAACTATGGTGATGCTTGCAGAACTGACAAGCGTCCCATTCTAAACTAGACACGGAAGGCAACAACAAAATAGCTAACTTCAATTTCTCTAAGGATGGATAACCAAAGCAAAGACGCCACTGAAGTGGAGAAACAAAAGCACTCAATGCAGACGCAGAAACGAGATGGTGGTGCAATATCCAAGTAGTATAAGCCATCTTTCTCATGCCCCGAACCAATCATCTTCTGAGTCTAGAGGTCCTGAAACACAAAAGGAGGAGGAGAAAATATTATAGAACAATTCAAAGTTTTAGTTAATTGACCCACATATAGCAAATTAAAAGAAAAATCGGGAACAAAAAGACTCGAAGATAAAAACAAAGATGAGGTGGGATGAAGTACACCCTGCCTATTATCTAGACGAGACGAGCTATCGGCTAAGACAATATGAAGGTGTGTGCAAGTCAAATTAGAAAACAAGGAGGAATTACCAGACATATGAGAGGTGGCACCAGAATCTTTGATCCATGTAGGAGAGGAAATAGCAGCCCATGCAATGGTACCTGAGTTTGCTAAAATAACAATAGAAATGGAAAGATAAGCAGTGCGTAAAGTTTGAACCAACTCACCAAGTTGGGTGGTGAGTGTGTCATGAGAAACAGATGAAGATGCGTCTTGATTGTTGGATGATATAAGTGGCGGATACTGGATAGTTCCTTCAGTTACATGATGAGCAGAATTGGGCTTGCCATATTTTTTCTAATTGTATGGTTCTGTATGATTAGAGCCACCACAATGATCACATTTTCGATCACCCCGATTACCGGATCAACTACCATCACGTGAGCCACCCCGAGAAGACCCAACACCACGACCACCATGACTGTTATTACAACCACCACCAGTGGAGACAAGAGCGGAAGCTTCAAAAATAGTAAGAAGAGATCGCAAAACAGTAGATGAGTGGCCCAAGGACGAACGTAAGAGCCGAGAATATACATTAGCAGCAGTAGGTAAACTCTCACTGGCCAGAATCTAATCTTCGAATCCCTACAAGTCAGGATCCAAAACAGAAAGAAGAGAAGCAATCATAAAATCCTCCCAATGGCGTCTCTGTTGTACTAAATCTGTGGTGGGAGGACGATGTTGCAACAGTTGATCCCACAAACTCTTCAGATTGTTATAATATTCATCTAAAGGCTTACTAGATTGCTTAAAGTTGAAAATCTGCTCATAAAACTTATATGCTCAAAAAACATTACTTTGGGAAGAGAAATAGTCAACAAGAGAATCCCAATTTTTTTTCGAAGTATCACAAAACTGGACAGTAGTGGCAATATGGGGCTCCAAACTATGCCACAACCAACCCATAACCACCGAATCTGTATTTTTCCAATCCACAAGTTTAGGATCACCGATTGTAGGAGGAAGATCGGTAATATAGCTCAACCGTCTCATCCCTTTAAGAAAAACTTTAAATGCATATACCCAAACCAAATAATTCAGTCCATTCAAACGCTTAGAAGTAACACAGTGGGACACATCATCATCTTTGAAGTCAATGGACTTTGTCTTAGCCATAGAGAAGATCAACAAACAAATATGATGCCAAATAGGAATTCAAAGAATAATGGGAAAACCAGAGAATATGAATCCAAGGGCATGATGCCAGCAGTAGTAGCAAACCAAGGAAAATAAAAAATACCTCAACCAAGTTACCACGAAGCAAGCCAAGCCAAAAAGCTGAAGAACAACCCAAGTCGGCCCCCTAAGGTTTCGAATCACAAATCGCGACTTTGCCTAGGGCTTTAAAAACATATCGCGACTTTGAAATTTGATTGCGATGAAGCACAAATCTTAAGTCTTCGAACAGATCAAATCCTAGGGGTTCGAAACAGATCCTCAGGATGAAGCACAAATTGCGAAGAACATTCGTCGAGCCCCTTTTTGTTGATAAATCGAAGAACCAAATAGCCTCAAAACACCAAATCAACCCCCAATATGATCCCTACCAGTATTTTCGGCACCTATAGAAGAGATTTGGACTATCAAAAACCAGCAACAACGACGCAATGAACAGATCAAAGACCTAAGGTTTCTGACGGGACGAAGAACTTTGACGAGATAATTCAAGGGCTTGAAAAACACATCAAACATCTAAAAATTTTGTAAAAATCTCCATGATTACCAAAAGCATGAGACAAAACCCTCCATGTATTCGCCGACCATCGGCGTCCATACAATCGAAGGCGTCACGTTGACGTCATCTTACAGTAGATGACGTTAGCACGCTATTTATATCTCTCGATACGTTTCAGAATGATAAGGTAATTCTAGGGTTTGATCGATACTCAGATACCAAGTTACAGTATAAAGAAATTAATATTTAGGATTTTAGAGAAAGAGAAGATAGGGAGAAAAAATTAAGGTATTAGGAACCTAAACAGTCCCCTTTCCCTGACATTTATTTATATTAAATGAATATATGACACAATAACAAAAATACCCCTAATACATAAAATAAAGACTCTAACTATGTAATTACATGGACATCATGGCAATTAAGGAATAGTATTTGATATTTGTCTTAATCACTTTGCTTTGGTGTAGTAGCAAATTAGGCCTAATTAAGTGTAATTAGCATGTCTTTGACTTAGGATCTAATCAGGCCAAGTGGCCTAACAATGTGGCAGCATTTCATGCATGCATCTGGAGACATTGGACAAGTATCCTTTCTTGGGGACACATTTGATGGGGAATAAAAGAAAGGAAAGAGATAAGAGAGGGCATGGTTTTTCGGTTCTCGTATTTGAACCTCCTTACTTGAGAGAGAGAGAGAGAGAGAGAGAAGATCAATGGAGAAAAAGAAGATTATGATAAATTTTTATAACTTTCTCTAGGTAACTATATTCCATTATACCTTTGCATGTACTCATAACAATCAAAATGTTTGGGATTGTTTGAGCACAAATCTTTCCCCACTTGGATCTCACACGAGTAAGTTATGTATGTTCAGTTGGCGACAAGTATTCCCAACCCGCGCTCGAGTGTCATGTTAAGCGCCAGCTTCTGTTCAGAGGTGTCCAACACGTGGACGGGACATTACTGGGATTCAAATCACAACATCAAATCATAATTTGGCATTTATACGGTCCTTAAAATACATGAAATTTGTTCATATAGGAACATTATGTTGAGAAATCTCACCCACAATCATGCGCACAATTACACACAAGAATGAAACAATCAAGAATCAAACACAAGAACATGACACAAAAATTTAATTGTCCGACAATTGGTGCCTACGTCCACCGGACTCACATATTACACTATTCTTAGAGAGAAAGAGTACAGTGATCAACCAACCAACGGCTAGGGTTTCTACACTGAACCCTATAGAAAAAGACTGCAAAAAAAAAACAAAAATAGGGGGAACGCACACGTGGCACGCCACGAACCGTTTGAACAGAATTAACTATTAAAACTAGCTTTCTGATTCTGGTTTTGACATTGCGTTTTCTTCCTTTGGTTGTCTTGTTAAGGATCAAACATCCCAGAAGTAGGATGGGATCAGGCATCAGACTTGTGATTTATACGTGTTGGAAAGTTTGCATCTTTCTTTGGATTCCTCCTCTGCGGCTTTTTCTTTCTTTAGATCAACATTTTTTTCCTTTTTATCTTTGAGATTCTAGGTTAGGTGATCTGTCTAATGAACATCTAAAACACTTAGTCCAGTTTGGCTGCTTGGGTAAAGTATCTGCTAGCGAAAGTATGTTATAAAACTATAGCCCATGAACATGTATTGTGATAATCAGGCCGCGATCCATATTGCTTCTAATCCAATATTTCATGAAAGAACTAATCACATTGAATTAGATTGTCAATGTGATGCTAATAGCTAATTTATTTGTCTGTTAAGACACCAATTGTCCCAAAAACTTAAGCTGTTAGGAAATGAGTCCAAAAATGTATATCAAGTTATTCAAAACTCTACCTCATGTGCGACCCTGTCTCGCACGTGGAGAGGCGAACAAACTGAACAGGTGCACCAACATACAGAGTGCGCATTAACAAATATAACAGGAAAACACACCACGAGACTTGAACCCAAGATCTCATGGAACTAGAGTCCTGATACCATATTAAGATACCAATTGTTCCAAAAGCTTAGTTATTAGGAAATGGGCCCAACAATGAATATCAAGCTATTCAACAATGTCTACGGGGAGACAACTTGTTGATATCTTCACTAAGCCTCTGTGCAAATTGTGATTAGAGTTGCAATGTAACAGGATGAGCATGTGCAACATATATTCTCCCAACTTGAGGGGGAGTATCGGTGGCTATTTGAGGACCTATTTAGTAGTTGAATGTATTATTGTCTTTGGGATGTTAATTAACTCAATGTATACACTAATGACGTGTATTAAGGTTGAAAAACACCCTAATTTTATTTTTCATCTTTTCCCGAGTTGTATCATACCCCTTAGCTCTCGTTTAAAGTTATTTTGGAGATTATAATGCTAGTAATTTTATATAAATGAAGGTAATTGGTGAGATCAAAAGGTTGAATTCTCTAAAATTAGTACCAAACACTTGTTGGCAAATTTTAGGATATCACTTTATGATTGATATATATTGTTGGGTCTAATTCCTAATACCTTAGACCTTTGTAATAACTAGCAATCTACCAAGGTATCAAAGTTTTGGTTTCAAGATACGTTTAAAATCACAATAGTTGTGTTTGTTCGCCAGTCATTCTATTATTGTGCACACTTTTCTCATCCTGATATTGTGCACGCATTTCTCTCTGTGTTTGTGCACCTGCTATCTTGTGAAGGTAGTGTTAAATTGATATATATGGGTGTTCCAAAAAATCAATGGAATCGATAAACCGCTTTGGCTCGATGCAAACCGTATGATTTTGAAGCAGCACCAATAGATGAGAAGAAGAGGAATTAGGAATTAGGAATTAGGGATTAGGAGAAAGAACAGAATTTAGGCGAAAAAGACAGAAAAAGAAGGGAGAAATCACATAATAATCAACTCAATTATTAATCATTTTCAATACATTGAAAGACCATCTTATTTATAAGCCTAAGCCCTAATTAAAAAAAAAAACTTGAACACTTAACTAAAGAAAACAAAATCATATAATATCTTAATTAACTGGAAAGGAAAATAAAATAATATATAAATAATATAATATCTTACTATTATAAGGAAAATGAATAAAACCCAAAAATACAATTCTATACGTTGTCCGCATCAAGTTTGGTTTAGCGTTTTTTATAAACGGTTTTGTTCCGATTCCAAATAATTAGAAACTGTTCCTTATGATTCACTTCATGGATTAAGCTTCAAAAAATCGTATAAAATCGAATCAAAACATTTCCAAATTTTATTCTATGTGTATTATATTATGTATTATATATAAAGAAAAAACTTAAAAATATTAATTATTTTTATTTTACATCTCTTTTTCTTTGTTTTTTCTCTTTTATAATCTAATTTTTTATTTTATTTTCATAACATTGTAATATTATATTATTCATAAACCATTGGTGATAAATAAAAAAAATAAGAAACTAACAAATAAATAGAATACAATGTATAATGTATGGATACAAGGATCTTTGTTTGTAATAACATAAAAAAAGTGATAAAATAAAATGAAAAGTAAAATAATATAAATAAAAGATATAAAAATGAATAGAAAACAAATAAACGAATAAACGTATAATTTCTTTAAAATAAAATAGACAATAAGTATTTAGTCTAAAATCGCGATTTTAAACTAGAACCGAATCATTCTTTATTGGTTCGGTTCGGTTCAATTGCATAATATATACAGTTCAGTTTCGGTTCTTGAACTCTTGGAACCATTTAAAACGGTTTGATTTTTAGTTTAGCTCAAAACCAAACTAAACCAAAACGTGAACGCCCTTATATATTGTTGGCTCTATTTCTTAACAACTTAAACTTTGGAGACTATTGAGATACAAGATCTTAAGCTCATAAAATTACAATCTCAAAAATGTCAAAACTACTTATTAGTACTCCTACTACCCTATTTATAAGCATAGGAAGTACACATGCCAACAAAACAAATTCAAGACACTAAAAATGACGACATCGAGATTCTCTCTAAAAAAAACTTGTCCTCAAGTTGGGAGCAGTTATTCAACTCAAATGACTATATATGTATACTAAGAAATATGTATGATGCAGCTGTGGATAAGAACATGTGGCTACATTTTCTTGATCAACAACAATCTCAAGCAACAACCTATCTTTAGTAGAGCTTCCGCTTGTGTCCATCCACCGTATCCATACTTGTGTGCAAATAGACCATCCACTTGGCTGAAAAGACACAACATCAAAATAGGTTATTTTCAATGCACACCATTAATCCAACATGAAGTGCAAAAATTCCAACCTTACATCATACCAAGACTTGCTTGAGTAAAGACCGTTCCCAAAGGATCTTCGAGCTGTCCCAAGTAATCTTTACCCTCCTTTGGCAACTTTGGAACTAGCTCGGGCACTAAAGCAACACAAACTTGAACATCTTGCAGCAAAAACAATTCGTAATGCAAGTTTTGAGAGCAATTGTTAATCTCCATATCTCGGTCATCAATCTTTATGTCATGGCTTTTCTCTAAAAATTGCTCACTATCTTCCCAAGGTATAAAGCAAGGTTCATTGATCAAAACAATAGGCACTTCTTACTGTTAATTATTGCCACCAACATCCTCAAGTCCTTCGTTATCATCATCGATGTCCTCATTTGGATACTCATCATACACGGGAACATCTTCAAAGTCACCTAAGTCATCTCTAATCTCATATATAATCATCTTCACAATCATCTCCAAGTTCTTCACAAAAAATGAGAACACCATCACAACTTTGTTACTCATCATCATCACAATATGATACTAATTCCTCTTCAACAAAGACTGCACCAAAGTAATTTTCATAAACTCTTCCACAATCCTTCAACTTGTGACCCAATGGCTCATATTTGATGCGTCTGAGTTCTCCACTTTTAGCTGAACTACTAGCCTTCAAGGACCAGAATAGGAAACACTCTTCTTGCTTGAAATGAGTTGACAAGTAGTCAAAAGGCATAAACTACTTCGTGAGCTTTTTTTCAACTTTTTCCAATCTTTGATCTTTTCTATGCCTCTCACTTGTCTTTGAACTTGCATTGCTTCCACCAAGTCAAAGATCTTTCTTTGAGGTATTTAGACACCAATTTCACTTTCTTTACTTCGCAAATACAATAATACTCCAACAATCTTTCAATAGTGTTCAACCAATCAACATAGTCATTCAAGTTAGAACTTCCATCAAATTTAGGAAGTTCTTCATTAAGGTTGTAATCCCATGTACGCTCCATCCAATTCGAATTCGAAGCATTAAACGGATTCTCAAATTTAATTTGAGTATCCTTGGAGTTGTCACTACGTTTGGTTGAAAATTGCAAAAGTTGTGCCTTCTCAATCAAAGTAGCAACTTGCTTACTCAACACTCCAATCTTACTCCAATATTGATTTCCATCATTATTTCTTCCAATTGGTGGATTAGCACCCTTCCTTCCACCTAAATTTGCCATAAAGTCTCTTCCCCTGCCTCCTCTTCTTCCCCTACCTCTTTGAGCCATTTCAATTTCCCACATTCAACAAACCCAGTTAACTTAGTCAACTCAATAGGCTCAATTAAAGGAGTACTGTAGCACAATACTATGTAACCCAAGTAATTCGAACAAAGATCGAACAAGCTCTGGAAGAGATCTCCACTGATCAAGTTCAAAATCATGTTCAAGCAAACAATTAGGGCCTGCTTTGACTCCAAATTGACATCAATTGTAATACCCAAGGTATTACTATGTCATTACATGCATGACTTGTTTCGTTAAGTGCGTGATTAATTGCATGTAGAGTTCATGATATTATTTTGAATGAACATGCATGAAAGCATTCTACTTATTCAACAAAAGTATGTTGATACATGTTATACTTGGTAACATGAAAACTCTTGTACTCGTACTTATATAGTATACAAAGTATAAAGAGGAAACTTAACGTGACTTACAAGCTAATTTTGTTAATTTATAATTATGCGATTAAAACGATTTTGAAGTCCTTAATTAAGGTGCTTCAAAGACTTATGTTAATGTTTAAGAGACTTTGGGATTAACATGCAAAAGTTAATCAAAATTAAGTAGAGATAAGTATGATTAATTAGCCTAATTGGGTTAATTACCGCTAAGTATAATTAACCTAATTAAGTGAGATTAACCTAAATTTGATTAACTATATTAATACTTGATTAATTAACTTAATTTGATAATTAAAAATTTGGTGAGTCGCCTAATGTTAGGTGTCATTCTAAGGCTAGGTGTCATCCTGAGACTAAGTATTATTGTAAAATGTGGATGTGTATACATGTGAGATAAAAATATAAATTCTCTAGAGAAGTTGAGAAAGAGAGAGAGAAGAGATAAAAGCTCTACAAAAATTCTGGAGAAGGCTGTTTGGCTAGAGAGAAAGTGAAGGAAAAGGAAAGAAAATTCAAGAAAAGTGAAGGAAAAACATAGGACTTTTGTACAAAACTTTAAATTAAGGTAAGAAACTCATTCTTTATGCTATTCTCTATCTTATAATATGAAAATAACAAGGTTAGAATGGGTTAAAATTGATTAATTGATGAGTTTAAGCTTAATATATGGTAAAAGTTAAGGTTCTTCTTTTTGGTTCTTAAAAAGCTTAGAATCTATGGTGATTTCATCATTTAACTACATGACTATTGAATCTAGATGAATATGGGACCTTAGATGAATATGAGAACTTAGAATACCTTGTCACAAGTGTGATACATGTTTTAAACTTGATTTTTTAATTTTGAATATTAAGTATAATGAAACATAAGTAAAATAATAACAAAACTAGATATTTTTTTATGACCAGCCTTCATTTTTTTTATCATAATCCTTAGTATATTTGGAATTAGATGACGAGACCACTACCATTAAAAACTAAACTTCCGGAGCTTCAATTTGGACACAAATTTTGCCTCAATCAGAGTCCGAAAAGTTGAGTTATGGCTATTTGAAGTTTTTTGATAGAAGCTGTCTAGCCCACTGGTTTTGGGCATCTGGACAGCCAAGGCCACAAATATGTTAATTTTTTTAAAGATATATTTATGAAGTCCCAAGTGGGATGACCTAGAATGAAATAGAACATCCACTAATTGTTATAACTTCCTCAAAGAGTGAACTTATGTGTATTCTATCACGAGTATAATATATGTTTTTCATGTAGGAACTCTTGATTAAAAAAGGATTAACTTAGAACAAGTGTTTGAGAAAAGTGCTACTACTATATCTTGGTTAAACTTGTAAACTATGCTTTTCAATAGAAATGTTTACAATTGAAATCTTATGTTCCTTATCAAATGTTCTTCCATACTTTTATGGATACCAATATGTTCAAAATACATGTTTTGATCTATTAATATCATCCTTGGCTATCCCATGCTACTAGGGAAAAGAAAAAATACTAGTAGTGCTATAATGAGATGTCTCAACCTTTTTGCCACCAATTGTGGCTACAAGATAGGATGCCGAAGTTGGCCCAGTAGTCCTTTCTGAATAGGTCCATAGTGTGATGACATCATATATACTTTGAAATGTTATAAGCTTTATTGATATGATCAAAGTGGATTTATCGATACTTAAAACTTTGGTTCCATAGAATGTTTTTGACTCGGTTTATATGCATTATATAGAAAACGGCTTGACAAATGATATCTATAAATTTTTTGTAACTTTGGTATGTAGTATTCGTGGGGTTTTATGCTTATGCATTGAATCTTATCTTTTCAATGATGAAGTGTAGAATAGTTTAAGCTTTGAGATGTGCATATGTATAGAGATGGCATGCTTAAGAGCTAGTTGCTTTGTATATATTGAGTTGTGAGCTACGTAGTATACTCTTTCGACTTTTGCTTTGTAATGTATGAAAGGTCCTCTTATAATGCTTTTGCATGGTGATGTAATAAAGTGGAATTTCATATCATCTTACTTATGCATAGCTCTGATGGAAATGATTTTGTATTGTATTCATAATGAAAAAGGAAACGAATTTACAGATTTTATTATTAAACTTCCGTTGTATTGTGTTTTACCCCTTAAATTATTCATAGAAAACCACAATTAAATGATGGAATGGCCTTGGGTAGTTAAATTTGGCGTCGCGACACAACTAGAGCTTGATTTAAGGGCTAGAACTGTTGAAATATCACAAATTCGAGTTCGAACTGAGCCAAAATCGAAGATTGTGTCTCACTTAGCGTTCAATTTGAAGAAAAATCACATAATCGAAGTCAGATATGAAGGAGTCGAACCAAATCTTAAGTCTTAAGGATGATTCGCACAACTTCGAACTCGAATTGAAATGCCAAGGTCTAGATCGAACTCAAAATCGACTCAAATCAAATCACAGTGCTCAAAGAACTCCGTATGTGTAATCGCGAGGTGAGGAAGAAAGTTAATCAAAGGCTGAATCCAATTGATCGAGGCCAATCGAACCAGATCTAAACTTGAAATGCCCAAATCGAACACGAAAAGAACAAATTGAAAAGATCATACGAGATTTGACTTTAATCGAAGGCTCAATCAAGTTCCCATGCAGCAGTCAACTCTAATTCTGTATGAGTTGAGTTTGAAACCTATGTACGATGCTAAGAAAAGACTCCAATCTACTTCGCGAAGATCAGGTTGCGAAATTGGGGTTCGATTTTGGTGGAATCGACATATTTGAGTTCGATTTGGGATAGATATAACGAAAGCGACAGTGGATTTATCACTTTTGAAGGTAGTAATTGGACTAGAAAAGCTCCAGTGAAGACTATGGCCCAAAATTAGGTTTTCAACAAATCTTCAGCAATTCTAGGGTTCCAAAGAAGGTTATGGCAAGGTTCGGCGAAGGTTCCGACGATGTCCGGTAAAAATAAGTCCTAGATTTGGGCCCTAATACCAAAATGATGCAATCAAATCTAACTATGGATATATTAGAGAGAAAATTCCCAAATTGAACTACAAGAGCTTAAGCTCACAAAATTATAATCTCAAAAATATCGAAACTACTAATTAGCACTCATATTGCCCTATTTATAGGCATAGATAGCACACATCCCAACAAAACAAATTCAAGACACCAAAAATGACTACATCATACCCTCTCTATAATAGTTTAAGCTTTTAGAATGATATATATTGTTAGCTCCATTTTCTAGCAACTTAAGCTTTGGGGATTTTTGAGAATATAAACACATATAACAAAATTACCCTTTCTATAATACTTTAAGCTTTTAAATGAATTCATGGTTAACAATCTACTATGGTATCAGAGCATGTAATATATCTTATATTTAAACATCACTCTCCCTACCTTGTAATTAAAAATAATTGCATGTGTTTGGGCTGCTTATGGAGGAGAACGTGGCTACACGTAAGGGGACGTGTTGAGATATAAATATAAATAAGATAACACCTTAAGCTTTTAGACGAGTTGATAGTTAACAATCTACCAAGGATAATTGGTGATCTAACAATTAAATGAAGTCTCCTTTGAACATTCGGGAAGAAAGAAGAAGAAGAATTTGCAAGTGTCCAAGCTAAAAAAATTGATGAAACATCTTTAAAATATATTAGGGAAAAAAGCAGTTCCCTTTGTATAATGATAATGATTATTGTAAAGAATTTAATTTCATATTAAATACTTTTATTTTATTTTATGGCAATTCAAGGAGTTTTTATGGGATTATAACTCCTAAGTGGTTAGGATGTGTTTAAAGAACTTTAAATGAGTTGAAAGTCTTTTTAAGATATGATTAATGTTAGATAGAGTTTTAATTGTGTAATGGTTCCTAGTTTATCTAGAACTAATCCATCAAGGAATCCTAAACAACTTAGAAGACTCGAGTACAAGTATATAAGTCAAGAGTGCAAGCAAACAAAGCAGAAATCGTCAAGGAAACTCATTGCCACATGACCACTTGAGCGGCCAACAAGGCCCCCTCGAGCAGACCCCAAGCAGTTTCAATTCGTTTGAAACTCTGATTGCCTGGTTGTTGAGGCCTATTAAAAGATCATAGGCTAGATATGAAACAGGTTTTTGGACTTTAATATTGAGAGCTCCGTAGCATGACAGAAGTATCTTTCATATTTCCAAACGTTTGAAGATCATTCGAATTGAACTTAGAAGGCATTCTAGGTTCGTTCCGACGGAGGATTTTGCCGGAGTGTTGCTTCGAGAATTCGCTGCAGTTGGAATCAAGTGGAGGACGGTGCACGTGAATTAGGCATACAAACTTAGGACTTGTAGATGGAGGATTTGGTCAAAAAGTCTGTAAATTTTATTATAACTGTTCTACGTTATAGTGCTTGATTCCTGGACTTGGAATAATCCAGTGGTTTTTTACCCGTCTTGGGTTTTTCCCGTAAAAAATCTGCGTGTCGAGTTTACTTCTTCTTTGCTTCTGCTTACCACGGATGTGATTGATTAAATCTTACAAATAATATTTTTCAGTCAACTAAAAATGGAAAATATATTTTTCAATTATCATTAGTATTCTTTTGATTGAGTTTTCTTTCCTGAAGTTCTTGTTTAGGCAAGAGTGCAACAATACCTGTGTAAGGCCGCAAGGCTCAAAGATCGACGGGATAATGAACATGTCAGATGCTGCATAAATTAAATGGGAAAGAGACTCATCATACTTCAATATCAATCGAACATGTTCATGACTTTGAAAATGGTTCCCAATATCCTCAAATTCCCTCTACAAAACAAACATCAGCCTTATCAGTTGATAGAAAATACAATGCAACAGAGACGAAAAAATAAAGTTTGATTGCAGTTATGTAGAAGACTATTAATATCCCGATGAAGTAAAAGCAGTGTGATGAAACTTCAACAGAGAAAACAATGACAAAGAATGTTCACATAAAACCTCAACAGATTGTTGTTCAATTTGTCAGATCTATACCAAGTAAACTCTCCGCTGCAAAACGTAAGAGGATGTTCCATGAGTTCTCCTATGGACATATGGACATAAAGGATCTAAATCAATGTCATATCAATCATTTAATTAGAGAGCAACATATATTAGACAATCCAGATGTGATACTTTCTATGCCTTTTGGATATTAATTTAAGAAAAAAAAAATGGAAACCATATCTTGGAACAAGGCACTTATGAAGGAAATTCCATAGCATGTCTGTTGGCTAGTATTGATTGTTGATGGAACATCAAGGTTTTAAATATCAGCCATTACGTAGCCTATCAGCCAATACGTATCGGGATTTTGGGCCTCCGATAACAATATTTATCAATGTGTCGGCAGATACTATCCCATATTGGCTGATAGATGACCGTATCACTAATATCGATACGCCTTCTAATATTGCGATTTAGAACCCTGTAGAACATATACAGTTATTTGGATAAATTTTATCATTAGGTGAGGTGACCAATTGGAGAAATATGAACAGGCCACGCATTATCTGAGGCAATTTGATCAAAGAATAAAAACTTACAATAAGAGAGAGCCTCAAAAGAAGTCCATTGAGCCAAATAAATACCAGCAAACTGACCCCGTCCTGCTGAGAATTTGTGCTCTCTTCAAATACAACTCCATAATCAACTCCACTGGTAAGAGTGGTATTCAATCGGCATGGTGCTAAAGAAGAGTGGCACTACCATCTCCCAATTGTGGCATCACCACCTCCCAAGGTGATACGAGGTTGTTGATATCTCTCAACAGCATCAAGACGAGCAATCCTCCCAGCCTTAGTCCACCGTTCAGTTGGGGCTTGATTAGCTCAGCTCTATAGCTAAGATATGCAACATATTACGGAGGCTTTTGACTCCATTTCCAACTCTTCTTCCTGATCCAAGTCTTTCAGAAAGGAATCCCTCTCTTGAGGTAGCCTCAACTCCCCTTCAATTAGCCACTTAGGCAACATATTATGGAGGCTTTTGACTCCAGTTCTAACTCTTCTTCCTGATCCAGGTCTTTCGGTCACGAATCCCGCTCGAGGTAGCCTCAACTCCCCTTCAAATATCCACTTAGGCACTTTCCATTGGGCCTTAGCTCACATGCATATTGTTGAGGAGCACATGCAGCATCTCCTCCAATGAGACTGCTACAGATCCCCATGGGTTCTGACTTTGCCCTTCACCCACCATACCTACCTGATGTTGCGAGTATAGCTCTTATCTTGAAGTATACACTTCTCCTAAGATTGCTCGCCTTGATGGAAAGCATAGTAATGCTCAGGAACACAAAGCCCACCTAATTAACTTGCTCAGCATCCACGACTCACATCGTATTCTCCACTTGAGGGGAATCTCCAAGTCCCACTTAAAACAAAATCTTACACATGCTACACAACCACCCTTTACGCTCGTAATCCTTAAATGGGAAGACTTTGAAAGTCCTACACTAAGTTCTTTACATGGAAGAGAATCTCACAACACTCCACCTCATTTGTTGATGAGATGCAAAGAACTCCTCACTTATGTTCACCATTTTCAAGAAACAACAACGAAGGTCCAAGATCTAATCGTTGAAGATTGCTTGGTGGTGCTCATGAAATACAATGAATTGGAATAATGCAAAGGACTCAGACTTTGAATAAAATAAGTTAATTAACATAGCTACCTTGTATTTGAGCATGAATACAATGCATTTATGAATTGATTGTGTAGAAATCATTTGTACAAGATAATTAAAGGTGAGCAATGGAGATGCTAGGCTTAGATTTCAATCGAGATTTACTTAATAACTGCTACATCTACTGTATATTTTAGATGCAATTATCTACTACAATTTAAATGGCTAATTTAAATGTTGTTTTCTTACTGTATTATGAGTCCCTTGATCAGTGGCAACTCCAGAAATTTTGATAATAGGGTCATTTAAAAATCTAAATTTCACTTATTTTATATGATAATAACTTTTACACTAGTCAATAATTAATCGTCTATAATCACTTTAGCAGAAATTAATTAAACATCTTAATTAATAAGTAGAATATACTTTTAATATATTCATACTATTATTCGACAAAAAAATATAACTAAATGAACTTTTACAATTGCATTTGATAAGATTTCAGTTTTTAAAATTGTCATACATATAATAGTCTCGTTGTCAGTAGTATTAAAAAAATCATTTTCAGTATATGTGGCTACGTAATCATTGAAGCAAACCACAAAAACAAGCAACTTGATATTTACATTCGTAAAGCGGTTGTTTAACTTTTGAATATATATATATTAATCATCAAACATTCGTGGGGAAGGGAAAGAATCCCTGAAGAAGAAGACCTCCTCCTTGGTCCTTACCTTATCCTTTTGGTCATTTCCGTGACCTTATTATAAAATTATACCTACGAGGCTACGGAAGAAGCCCAAATGACTGTGGCCCTAATGACTGTGGCAATCAAAATTCCACATCTTCTTCCCTACTTTTGTTTTAATATTATAGTGCCATGTTTTACTTTCCGTTAATTATAAATCAAAATCAGACTAGAAAGTCCCTCGCTTTGCAGCAAGCTTAAATGAAAAATGATTCATGACCCTTAGCATAAGAGCCTAACCTATGCACCAAGATGCTTACACACAAGAATTGCACAAACTAAGATAATTCACATTCTTGTCACAAAGTCAACAGGCATCAATAGTATCGATTTTGCACAAAACAAGGAAATACCCAAGGTATTAATTGCACAAACATGATTTGTTTTATTTAGTGCATGATTAATTGCATGTAGAGTTCTTGATATTACTTTGAATGAACATGTATGAAAGCATTCTACTTGTGCAAAGAAAAGCATATTGATGCATGTTATACTTAATAATATGAAAATTCTTGTAGCCTGCACTTGTATAGTATACAAATTATAGGGACGAAATTTGACGTGCTTCACCGACTAATCTCGTTAATATGTAATTATGCGATTAGACAATTTTGAAATTCTTCATTGAGGTGCTTAAATGTCTTATGTTAATGTTTAAATATTTGGAATTAACATGCAAAAATTAATCCAGATTAAGTGGGAATAAGTATGATTAATTAGCCTAATTAGAATTAGTTACCAGTAAGTATGATTAATCTAATTAAATGAGATTAACTAACTTAAACTTGATTAATTATATCAGTACTTGATTAATTAAACAAATTTGGTGATTAAAAAATTGGTGACTCACCTAGTGGTATGTGTCATTTTAAGAATGTATCTTAATGTAAAATGTGAACATGTGTATATATGTTAGATAAGAATATAAATTCTCTAGAAAAGTTAAGAAAGAGAGAGAAGAGATATAAGCTCTACAAAAATTTTGGAGAAAGGTATTTGGCTAGAAAGAAAGTAAAGGAAAAGGAAAAAAATTCAAGAACAAAAGTGAAGAGAAAATATAAGGCTTTTGTACAAAACTTCAAATTAAGGTAAGAAATTCTCCCTGCTATTCTCTATCTTATAATCTGAAAATAACAGGATTAGAATGGATTAAAATTGATTAATTGATGAGTTCAAAATTAATACATGGTAAAAGTTAGGGTTCTTCATTTTGATTTTTAAAAAGCTTAGAATCTATGGTAATTTCATCTTTAACAATACAAACACTGAACCTAGATAAATATGAAACATTAGAATACCTTGTTACAAGTGTGATACTTGATTAAATTTGAGATTTTGATTTTGGACATGAAACATGATCAAACATAAACAAAATAACAAAAAATCTAGACGTTTCTTATGACCAGCCTTCACTCCTTTGAGCATAATCTTTTGTATATTTGGAATTAGATGATGAGACCACCACCATTAGAAACTAAACCTTCGGGGCTTCAATTTGGACACAAATTTTCCCCCGAAAAGTTGAGATATGACTATTTGAAGTTTTTGAACAAAAGTTGTCTAACCCAGTGGATTTGGGTGTCCGAACAGCCATAGCCACAAATATGTTAATTTTTTAGATAATTTTATGAGGCCCTAAGTGGGATAATGACCTACAATAGAATAATTGTTATAACTTCTTCAAAATGTGAACTTATGTGTATTCTATCATGGGTATAATTTTCAAATATGTTAATTTTTAAATGACTATATTTTTCATTTAGGAACTCTTGATTATGAAATGATTAACTTAAAACATGGGTTTAAAGTGAGAACTCCTATACTTTGGTTACACTTGTAAACCATGCTTTTCAATAGAAATATTTACAATGGAAATCTTATGTTCCTTATCAAATATTTTTCGATACTTTCCTGGATATCAATATGTTAAAAATTGAAATGTACATGTTTTGATCTAGTAGTGCCATCTACGACTATCCCATGCTACTAGAGGAAAGAAAATATACTAATAGTGCTATAATGAGACCTCTCAACCTTTTTGCCACCAATTGTGGCTACAAGATAGAATGCCGAAGCCGGACTAGTAGTCCTTCCTGAATAGGTCCATGATGATGACATTATATATAATTTGAAATACTATAAGCTTTATTGATATGATTAAAGTGGATTTATCTTTGAACTTTGGTTCTATGGAATGTTCTTGACTCGGTTTATATGCATTACATAGAAAATGGTTTGACAAAGGATATCTATGAATCTTCTGTAACCTTGGTATATAGTATTCACGGGCTTTTAAGCTTATGCGTTGAATCTTACATCTTTTCAGGTGATGAAGTGTAGAATAGTTTAAGCTTTGAGATGTGCATATGTATAGAGATGGCATACTTAAGAGCTAGTTGTTTTGTATATATTGAGTTGTGAGCTATGTAGTATACTCTTTTGACTTTTACTTTGTAATGTATGAAAGGTACTCTTGTAATGCTTTTGTATGGTGATGTCATATAATGGAATTTCATATCATCTTACTTATGCACAGCTTTGATGGAAATGGTTTTGTATTGTCTTTATAGTGGAAAAGAAAACAAATTTACAGATTCTATTATTAAACTTCAGTTGTATTATATTTTACCCCTTAAATTCAAAGAGGACCACGATTAAATGATGGAATGGCCTTGGGTCGTTTAAAACTACTAGCAGGTTGCGACCCTAATCCTATAGGGGTGGGTATGGGTCGTGACAACCCCCCGCCCGGGGATGAGGGTTGGATAAATAAGGAATAGAAAAGAAAAAAAACAATAGAAGGAGACAAGAAAGGAAAGCATCATTAAGCATGATTCACAATTAATTTAAACCAATAGGAAACGCATGACAAAAAAAGAAAGAAAACAAGGGAAAGGAGAATCAGAATAGCAAACCAACCTCCTGAAGATCAGAGCTGGTACGGTGCACACCGGGTCCCATGATTACTTCACTGTCAGGGAAAACTTCAACTAGCTTGTTGCATATATCCATTGGTAAAGTGGCAGTCACAAAGAGATATTGAGTACTAACAGCTGAAGAGTTTATCAAAATTTGCAATGCTGGCTCATATTCCTCATTGTTAAAGAGTATATCTACCTCATCCAACACGGCACTGCAATATGAGGTTTAAATAATTGTTGACAACAAAGATTCTCATAGATCATATCTATTGCTAAAAGAGAAATGCTGCAGGTGGGAGCAGGTGGGGCCATATTTTGCTGCACATCATATGGGCATTTTTGTTCTAAGATTTATGAGCTATTTTTTGATGTAAAGTTCAAAACTTAGTTCTTTTTCATTTGTTTGTAAGGAGCCACTATAATATTTTGCCAATGTCTAAGCCTTGCACCGTCAATCTCTTGTGCAACGACCTAGAGCATTGTAATTCATTCTTGTTGTTTAATTTAAAGTTTGTTTTATGCACTTGAATGCCATTGTTCTTTTTGCTTGTAATCTTCATTTCTATTGTCTTTGTTCGACTTTCTGTTGCTACTAACCTTAGTTTTAAGGTTGATTGAGCTTGGCGGGCTTACCCAACTTGACCCGGCAAGCGCCACACGTGATGTGGGCTGTGTGTGGTCGTGCCATGAACCTAGCCCCTTGACACCTAGCCTCTAGGGCTGTGAGGGGTTTTCTTTTCTTTTTATACAAAGTCCCTTGGATTGCCTTGTCGTGAGGAATTTAGTCGGTGCACTCTGGCTCTGTATTTCCCTTGTTTGGGAAGTGTTTTGAGCTTCGTTGCATATTCCATTGATTGGTGTTAGAAACTTACTTGCCAAATAATTATTATTTTTTAAAATGATATATATATGGGCATGCCCTTAGGGGTTATATGTGCGTTAGACGATTCAGTGTTTGTGCATCATACTTTGCATTGTAAAGCTGCACTGAATTGAAGTGGTGGTCGTTTCAGAAAAACTAATAATTGATTGTGTTTGATTCACATATATGCATATATACCAGATCTATACATAGAAAGAGAGACGGTAGTCCTAAAATGGTTAGTTATGAGGGTTTGGGAGGATTAATACGGGACTTGAAATGGGATGCAGCATCCATTTTGGTTTTGGTGTTCTAGCCATGGTGGATGGCTGTTGCAAAAAGCTCAGTAGGAAAGATGGAAAGAATAGTAAGGGTAGAGTCGTTAAGGAGTTTGACTATTCTAAAGGTCGAGGTTGGTATTTTAAAATTTTTAATGGATGGCAACAGCACAATCAATTAGTTGACTTAAAGGAGACTAAGAGAGGGACAAAATGTAATGCAACTCAATACCTTGTGGATGGGGACGTAAATCACTTGTAATCTCCAATACAAATGTATTACCCAGAAATGGAGTTTTGATTGTGATTTATAATAAAAATATAGTATGTGAAAGATATCTGTTCCTTGAAAATCCAAATAATGCATGCTACAGGACTTTAGCTCATCCTTAATCCAACTTAAAAAATTTCAAGGAAAAAATAGTTACCATTTAACATTTGTTAACTGCAACAAACCTTCTCTAATCAGGAATAAAAAGCGACCAGGTGTAGCTATTAACAAATCTACATTCTGTTGAAGACTCTCCAGTTGAGTTTTCTGCTGAAAACCACCTGTAGCAACCATAGACCGGAATGGAACCCCAAATCTTGAAATTGATCGGCAAGTCCTTAAAACCTGAATCAGATCAAAACAGCAGCTGTTCAAAAATTTTGTCAATCCTCAGGGGTGTGAATAAAACTGAATCATTTAAAAATAAATAAAATCACCACTGTTCTGCATTTGTATGTTTATTTATTTTGTATTTTCTTTAAAGGGAGCTAACTTATTTGTTTATGAAAAAAGAAATTGGCCACACATCATACATTTCCAACAAGTCAGGTTTAACAAAACACGGAAGGAGATTCAAAAGCACAAAAAGCCTCTTTTTGCTCAGTTGCCTCTTGTACCAACCCTCTTGGTTCTGCTAAAGGAGTAATTCTACCACACGCATTGGTTCTCTATACCATTGTCTCATAGCACTTTTGTATCAAGATACACGAGCAAAAAAATAAGACTTATCTTTTTTCCTGATTTATCTTTTTACCCACTCCAAAAAATAAGAGGTGATTATTGTTAGGGAGGATACAAAGAAACCAACTGCATTGGGAGGTTGCGCACCAGGGAACATAAAATTTGAAATAAGTTAAACATAGTTTAATTAAATTGTTACATATTGTTGAACATTGATCCACCGCGATAAGGATAAGATCCTAATTAGCTGATTAGACAATTCATACAAGAAGAATGAATGGTGGCTTAGCTTTACTAGGCCAACTTCAAGACTGAATAATAGATCCCAGGTTCAGTCCTAAAAACATGTTAAAAGGCTAAGGACTGCCCAGCCTTGCCAATAGCCAAGAGTACATAGTGAGTTTATATTATATCTGCAGGGAGATTTAAAAAGCTAAATCCTCTTGGTTTCCAGAACGAATATGTTTGCTATTTCCTGGGATCTAACCCGCAACCCCAAGTCCACAAATTCAGGTGGAAGTGCCACCCATCTGCACCCTACAGGCCTATACATTAAGCACAAGGCCCATGTGGTCCTGCCAATTTTAGGACAAAGAAGGACAGTTGGTAATGACTACCAGTGGAATAATGCTAAAGTAACTTCTCAGGTTTCAGAAGATTATACATTCTTATCTTCTTGAACTGAAAAAGTACATCAGTATCCCGTATACGTAACCTGCTAAATTTTCAATACTAATAAGAGTAGAGTGTAAAAATTAAAATTTAGGAATTTTTCTTTTCCGATTAAATAAAAAAGAAGTTTAGAAATGTTTTGCAAAACTTAACTAGATCAGCTTGAAACCTCACACAAAAACCCATAGGCATAACTCAACCAAAACTAGAACCTGTAAACCGGCGGTGGAGCCAATGTCAAATACATTACTCGACTCCTGGAACATAAGAAAGCAGGCGTATAAAAGAGAACCAGCAGTTTATTTACTCAAGTAAAACATACAATAGAAGTCAGGGTGACTCGAAACAACTAACTGGAGTACTAGACTAAGCAAGCTCCTAGTGCACTCCCACTTTTTAGTAAAACCAATTTACAAGATTTCTCTCTAAACATGATCTTGAGCTCCGTATTGATCAAATCATTTTTGTCCAGTTAGTGAGAAAACCTCAAGTTTGATATCTTGAAATATAAAAATCTATGAGATCTAAACTTGCATCCAATGCTAGATATGAAAAACTTGCAATTGAAAAATAGGGCATTAATTTCCATCTCTTTTCCTCTATTTTTCATAACTTATCTAAATTGTTGAAGCAAATGGAGTAGAAAACACATGATGAATAGATTCAAAACTTCAACCATGGTAGCATGTCTATACATTCCATTTTTTTTAAGTTGCAGTTTTCAGATTAAGGTAGGCGTTTGTGTTAATATATATATTAACATATTAATAATGTTATCCTATGGATATGCCTATAGTAGCTATTGTAATCTTTCATATCTTAGTAAATATGTGCGTATGCCTCACAACGAGGATACACACTTTCAGTATTTTTTCTCTCATATTTTAACATGGTATCAGAGTCATAGAATCCTAGCCGCCAGTACCAAACCCTAACCCTGGCTTTCAGTCCTAAAACCCTAGCCGCCAGCACCCCAGTCGCCGCCAGCCTTAAACCTCCTCGTCGCTACTACCAAACTTAGTCACCGACCACCGTCGACCCTTCCAGGCCCCTCGCCCCTTCCAGGCCCCTCGCCGACCACCGTCGACCCTTCGCCGACCTTCGTCGGCCCTTCGTTGACCACCGTTAGCCTTCGCGACCAACCACAGTCGCCGAAACAAGCTTCAGACCTTCTCGCCGACCACCACCGGCCTCCACAACCTCTCTCTGACCACTCGCCGACCCCCGGCAAGCCTCGCCAACCACCGTCCGTCTGACCTCCGACAGTCCCTTCGCAGAGGGTTTTCTCTCTCTTTCCCTCACTGCATCTTTAAGCCTGTACAATGGGCAGCGATTCTATAATGTATGCTAGTTTGATGATGCAGTGAGAGTCCAACACAGTTCTCTGTCATTTTTCCGTGTGGTTGTGACTTGTGCTTCGTGGTATTTTTGGTCTTCTTGTTAGTAAACAAGAATGTCAGAGAAT
>JAULJZ010000009.1:8128746-8152949 GCA_032270985.1 Heliamphora pulchella | reverse complement strand
GACCACGCGAACTCCACTCGAAAGTCGGAATGTCGAATCGCAAATCGCAAGATGAAAGATCAAGCCAAATCGACGCTGGAAGCTTGGAATGGATATGGAACCCTAGATCCGAACTGAAGACGATTCGAAGAGCAAGATGAAAGAGAAGTTCGGAAGAAGAAAGACGCTCGGGAAAGTAGTTCGTGAAAGCAGAAAGCTTCGAAGACGCCAAACGAAAAAGAAAAATGTGAGTTCTCACTTGTCGCCTTGTCGGGACCTCATATCGTCCGTAACGTCCGTTACAGACCGATACACGATCGTTACCCGTTACGGAACAGTCGTAACAGCCGTTACGCTGGGGATTCTCTGTGCAACCGTTTTTCAACAGCGTAACGGGATTGGCCTTCCAATATTCCGTTACGTAACGGCCGATCCGTTACGTAACGGCCGTTATTTAGAACCTTGGTTTAAATCCATTGAACTCATTTTCTAGCTTTGACAAGAAGATGTTGAATCATCTTGCTGAATTTTATCCAAAGGACTTCTCTTCAATTGAGCTCATCGTACTTCATGATCAATTTGATACATATATTTTTGATATGCGATCAAATGATAATTTCTCAAGCTTGAATGGAATTGCTGATCTCGCTAAAGAAATGTTAAACACAGGAAGAGACAAAGTATATCCGTTAGCTTATTTGCTTCTCACTTTAGCATTGATCTTACCAGTTGCAACCGCTACAGTCAAGAGAGCATTTTCAGTTATGAATGTTGTGAAGAACCGACTACGGAATCGAATAGGTGATCAATGGATGAATAATAACTTGGTGGTATATATAGAGAGAGGTGTTTTTGATAGAGTTAATGATACGATTATGCAAAATTTTCATAAGATAAAAACCTGTCGAGGTCAATTGTAAAAGAAACATAATTTTTAAGGATGATTATTTATTTGCTTATCATGAATATTTATATTTTTGTGCCCCACTTGTATCAAATTCTTGGCTCTGCCGCTGGACCCACCACAACCCTCAAAAGCCAAACCTCCTTTTTTCTTTTTCCCACCCAACCCACCACCCCCCCCCCCACCCTCTCTCTCTCTAGCTTCATATATTGTAGTATAAGGGCCTCCTAACGATGGTTTTTCGCGACGCTGAAAAAGGAAAAATTGATGTGCATGTTGAGGGCAACATTTTTCACTAATTATTTTTCAAATCCAACCACTTTTGGACTTTTGGGTCTTCCTCTTCCATCCATATTGATGAAGCTTAGAGGTAAGTTTTCTTATGTCTTAGTTTAATATGTTTTGGAATAAATGTTATTGCATATTTTGGAAAAGTTGGGATTCAAAGGTTTTGTAGCAATCTCCTTTTTGAACAAATGTCTAAACCTTGATGCATCATGATTTTATATTTTAAATAGTGAGATTATGTGATGGAGATATGACATGCAAAGTTAATTTGGAATCTACGATGAAATGAATAAACTGGGGTTTTATCATAAATTTGGGGAAAATCACATATTTTGAACTTATTGTGAAATTAAGCATGTAATCTAGTGATAAAATGGTTTTAAATGTCATTTTGAGAAATTTATAAAATTTGCACGAGATATGTGTAAGTGTAAGTTTATGGTGGAGAAATGAGTTATTGTTATTAATAAAAAAAATTGGATTAATCATGAAAATTTTGTTGTGAATGTAATGTGGGATGTTTTAAGGAAATTTGAAAATGAAATAAGTGAGTTGGGTGAGTTTGATTTTCAATAAGAGTGTTGTGGGATTTGACTCAATGAATTTAAGTGCCCGGTGTGCATTTGGTAAGCGTGTAGAGACTTGAATTTGTTTAGTTGCGTTGGTTATGCAAAATAAATGAGGTACGAAATACCTACTGGTAAAAGACCGTAAACTTGCACAAAGGTTGGGATTGCCTGGTCCCTTCGTTTAATAGCCGATAAAGACAGAGATTTGGATTCGGGATTTCCTAGTCACTCGGTTGATGCCCAATAAAGACATTTGGATTCGAGATTACTTGGTCCCTCAATTGATGCCCGATAAAGACAGAGGTTTTGATTTTGAGGCTTGTGCTTTGCAAAGTTGTGTCACAATTCGTTGTGTGAGTGTGTTCCTAGAAATGAAAATTTCGAAAGCTTGTAAATGAAAATTGAATTAATTAGTAAGTTGAGCTATGATGCTAAATATAGATTTCAAATGAAAAGAATTTAATGCGATAAGAAATGATTTACATACCTATTATACATATCCTAGCAGACATGCATGCATGACACCACATATTCACCATACCCACAATTTTCCTACTGGGGCCGGGCCGTCTTGCTAATGCCTAACATTTTTAGGTTCCGAGGTGATGGAGCACAAGCTTGAGATGCTTGGGGGTTATTTTCTAGAAGAATGTACTTATGGGCCAAGGGCCACAATTCATAGATTAAATATTTTGTAAGGCCAAAAGGTCGGACAATTATTTTGAAACTCGTTTTCAAAGTAGGAACATTATGGGAAAACCTCAGAGATGACATTTTGTATTTCTACATCAAGCTTGTAATAGAATTTCATGAATTATATACTTTAATCCTATTTGAAGTTCATGTCTTGTTTGGTGGTGGTTATGAAAAGTTTGTAGTGATGATGTTAAAAATTTGATCGTTGATGTATTGTGCCTCTTGAGTAGAGATTTTAGAACTTATTTGATGGCTAATTAAATTTTTTTTAAGTTTTTAGACTTTTACTTTTCATGAGAGGGGACACTTTGGTGGGTATTAGAACTTTTAAAAGCCAAGAAAAACAATATAGGTTTTCGACGAATTGATGAACTGATCGATCAGTCTAATCAAGCGGTATGTTAATGGCCTCGTATCTTATTGCGAGTGGGAGAAGCAGCAACTTCATCCAAACGGATTGACCAACCAATCTATCGGTCCGTTGAGCGGTCTTTTTTCTGCTGGCGAGACCCTTTTTCAAACAAGTATAACTCCTTCATCCGAACTCCAAATGGGGTCATTCTTGTGTCTAAACTAAAGCCTCAGAAATCTACTTTCCAATGGTTTTAATCTCATGTCAAAATTCTTTTTGCAGAAGAAGTTACGTCCAAAATAGTGAGAGTATATCTGTTTTCTTTGAATGTTTTCGCATAACTTTGGCTAAATTTCTTTGGAAACTATATTGTTATCGTCGTTGAACCTTTTCATTAAATTTCTCACACTTTGGGTCTTATACACAAATTCTCACTCCAGGATCTCATGGTGTCAAGTTTTTGAGGACTGGGATGTAATCAAGAGACCACTACCCTTTAACTTCCACCTTAGACTTATTTGACCTTTGATTTCAACCCTTGACTTTGACTGTCTACTTGGCACTCTCTCATTTGTTTTTGAGCCCCACTCAATTTTATTATTTAGACCTTCATGTCATAATTTTTTAGGCGTGACACATAGTGATAACACACATTAATAGTTTTCAAGTTAAAAGAACAAATGTTACTCAAATTTGACAAATATGCCATCACACTAAGGATCACCTTTGAGATTTAAATAAGTTTCAAAAATTCTCGCAACAATTTTAAATTTTGACCAATGCTAAAAATGTAATTGATATCATCCTTCTAATAACTAAAATCCCAATCAAGTATAATTGCCTAATTGAGAGACCATAATGACTTCCCTACCTTAATTTCATCTTTTTTTAAAATCTTCCCTAAATAATTTCACAAGCATTCTTCAAACGTAAATGTTTACAGTTTACCATAACAGGTTAAAACTGTGAAAGTGTATTTTTTGGTTATTTTGTTATTTAGTTGTTAGTTAAATGGTAGTTGAGTCATTAAAGCTAATAAGGTTTTAGCTTTTATCCTATTCATACTTTGTAATTTACATTTATGTCTAAACTTCTTTTTTTATGAATAGAATAATAGATTAGTTTCTTGGTTCTCGTTTCTATCATGGTATCAGAGCGGGTTTAACAACTCTAACCATTAATCATTACAAAACCATCGCAATCAACACTATTTTCTTCCTCGACGGCTCTGATCAACGCCGCCGACCGTCGGTGACCCTTCCTTTGACGCTGACGACCACTATAGACCTCCTCTTTGGCATCATCGATCATCATCACAGTCCTCTTCTCCAACGCCATCGTAGTCCTCTTCTCTAATGCCATCGTAGTCCTCTTCTCCATCGCGTAACATCGACGAACGTGGTTCTTTCTCCGACCCTTGCGATCAACACCGACGAACATTGGCGACTCCTCCGACGCCACCGACGTATTTTCTGACACCGATCATCATCATCAGCGCCTTCTGCACAAAGATCTTCTCTTTTGTTGTAGATCCAAGGCTAAACCCTTTGCTCATCCTAGATTGTTCTACTTGGTCCGACATCCGACGACCACTCGACCACCTCAGACGACATCAACAATGGTCAGATCTAATCTCCAGCGAACCCTATTTCTCAAATCTGCTGTATACTCTTGGTATTCGTAATTGATCCACTAGTTTTCTAGCACCGACCCGACCCTTTTTTGCTCAATTGGCCTTGCCCCACTTCGTCAAGCTCTCGTTGGAGCTTCGACAACCTCGCCAGAGCTTTATTTCCTTTGATTCATCAGCTTTCCATCAATTTTGTACTTCAGGCCTCCTATTTCCGTTGATTTGTGCTTCGATTTTCTTACTATGTACTTTAGTTAGCACTTTTGTTAGCACTTGAGACATGGTTTGGTTCCTTTTTGTTGGTTTTGTTGTTAGTAGTTGTCCAATTGCCTTGACAAGATTTTTTATATGAGTTTTTAACATGAGATCTTGGAACATGTATTGACTTTGTTTTTGGGTGCGTTTATTTGACCAACAACGCTTTGATTTAGACCTGCAAGATTTCCTAAGTGCTCTTTCCACTTGAGCAGTTTCAAATTATGCAGAACTCCTTTGGGGCCTATCTTATGCGTTTGTTATAACCACTACTCCTTTAGATTTGCATGATTCTTATTTCACATGTATTTCAGCCACACTACCTGGCTATTTGATTCTGGTTCCTCTCATCATATAAAACATGATTTATCGAGTCTCTGTCATTGGGTTCCTCCCTCTTCTACCATCACCATTTCGACTGCTAATGGTGCTTCCATGCAAGTTGTTTATATTAGCTCGGTTGTCCCTTCCTCATCTTCTTCTTTATCTATTCCTAATGTCTTTTATGTGCCACAATTGTCTATCAATTACTCTCTATTAGTCAGCTTTCTGATTATGGTTTTGATATTCTATTTTCTTCCTCTGATTGTGTTGTTCAAGATCGAATGTCTAAGATACAGATTAGGATTGGGCATCGGACTAGTGATTTATATGTGTTGGAAAATTTACACATTCCTTTGGACTCTTCCTCTGCAGCACTATCTTCATTTTGCTTAGATCAGCACTCTTCCCATTTTTATCTTTGACATTCTAGGTTATTTGTCTAGTAACCGCTTAAAATAGTTGGTTTAGCCTGGTCACTTGGGTAATGTGTCTACTAGTGATATTTCTGAGCGCAGTGGTTGTAAACTTGCAAAAATGCCAGCTCTACCTTGTACTAAAAGCACTTCCCTTTCTACATCTCCTTTCTCTCTTGTTCATTCAGATGTGTGGGGTCCTTCCCCCATTGCAACTAAAGGAGGATCAGTGTACTATGTTTCCTTTATTAATGAATATAGTCATTTTGTTGGGTGTATCTCATGTCTCACAAATCTGATTTTTTCTTATTTATAGCACATTTCATTCTATGGTTCACACTCAATTTTCTACCACTATAAAGACACTTCGTTCCAATTTGGGTGGTGAGTACTTCCTAACTGAAATCACAAATTTCTTAGCTGCATCTGCAACTATTCATCAATCTTCCTGTTCTAATACTCCGGCACAAAATGGTAGAGCTGAAAGAAAACATCGACACATCCTCAACACAGCTCGTTTCCCTTCTTCTCTCTTCCTCTGTCCCTGCTAGTTTTTTAGAAGAAGCAGTACTTACCGCAGTGTATCTTTTTAATCGCATGCCCACACCTCTTCTTTCTGGCATCTCCCCTTATATAAAGTTGTTTGGATGTTCCTAACTACTCATTGCGTGTTTTTGGTTGTGTTTGTTTTGTCCTTCTTCCCAAACGGGAGCGCACTAAACTTAGCGTTCGCTCGGCTCTCATCTTCTTGGGCTATGGTATTCAACAAAAAAAATATCGGTGTTATAATCCTGCATCTAAACGCCTTTATGCCTCTCGTCATGTTATGTTTCTTAAGCGACTTTCCTACTTTACTCTTCCTTCCAAGGTTGCCTCAGTCCCCAAAGAGGATTTAATTTATATTGATCCTTTCCAGCATGATGTGCCTTCCGACAAATTTACTCAAACTCTTGATGTCTCTAAACTTCCTTCTACATCCATTCTCCAGCTACATCTCCCTGGTTAGTTTATTCCCGTAGGCATCCTCCTCCCTCTCAACCGTATCCACCAGCTTCGACTCAGCTCCCTCTGTTTTCATAGATCCTGTTCCCCTGAACGGCGCTATCATTTACGTAAGCATACTCCGCCGATAAAACTTGATTTTTCTAACACCTGCTTTTATCTTCTTATCGTGCTTTCTTATCTACTATTCATACTTATTTTGAGCCTTGATCCTATGAAGAAGCATGTACTGATCCCCACTGGATCAATGCAATGCAAGAAGAATTAACTGCTCTTCAGAAGATTTGTACTTGAGATTTGGTTCCATTACCTGCTGGTAAAAATCTTATTGGATGTAAATGGGTTTACAAAGTTAAAACTTTTTCTAATGGTTCTCCGGAGCGATATAAAGCCAGGTTAGTTGCCAAGAGTTTTTCTCAGAAGTATAGGATTGATTACAAGGAAACATTTGCACCTGTGGCCAAAATAACCACAGTTCATACACTGATTTCTATTGCTGCAATTTGTCAATGGCCTCCCTATTAGCTAGATGTCAAGAATGTTTTTCTCAATGGGCATCTAATGAGGAAGTTTATATGCATCTAATGAGGAAGTTTATATGCCTCTTCCTCCGGGCCTTCCACATTCTCCTGGTCTTGTCTGTCTTCTTCGTCAGCCCCTTTATGGTTTGAAGCAATCCCCTCGGGCCTGGTATGAACGCCTTCGTCCACTGTTACCCAGATTAGTTTCACTCAAAATCCTCTTGATTCTGCCATTTTTCTTTGCCACACTAAACTGGGATGGTTATTGTTAAGTGAGGGGTATTATTGTACTTCTAGCAACTTTTGGTCTTAATATATAAATAACAACTTTTGGTCTTACTCTCATTCTCTTCCTTTTTCCTCTTCTCTCTCTCTCTCCAATAATCCTAACATGGTATCAGAGTAAAATTTTGGGTAAGAACAAAATTTCTTAGGTGTCGTTTGGTAACGTATATGTTTTCTGTTTTCTATTTTTGTTTTTAAATTTTTCGTAAACTGTAAACGAAAACATGTTTGGTAGCAATTGGTTCTTCCTCCTCTCTGCTTTTTTCCTCATTTTTTTCTAATTTCAAAACTGTAAAAAAAATTATATATTCTTCCCGACATGATTTTAAAAAGCGATCGTGACCATTACGTAACGCCGTTACGTAACAGTTTCGATGACCTACGTTACCTGTTACGGCCGATTTTTTAGTGTGAAAAAAATTCACAAGTGTAACGGACATTATACTTTCCGTAACGGCTGTAACGGTGGTGTAACAGCCGAAACGGACTGAAACGGCACCGTTAACGGCCGTTACGACTTGTGTAACAGGATTTTAGGTCATGAATTTCCTAATTTTGTTTTTTCATCAACAGATTCCACATTTTTTATTATTTTCAAGCCAAAATTATTCATAGTAGTCCGATAAGCTAAATACTACTTAGGTGTTGTGAGATTTGCCTCAAATCTCTTCAATTTCACAATAATCGGTTAATTTTGCTCATCGTTGTTAACTTTCGACTCTTCAACATGTTTATTCTTCTTCTAATTTTGATGAGTTCTTTAAGATTCATATTTGTTGAAAACTAAATAACCTGTTTGATTCAAATTCATATTTCTTGAAGATCCACTGTCTATGAATTCGAATTTTTATAATGCTCAGCAGTAGGTAGAAAATATGATATTCACAAGTATTTTGTTTTTAAGAAAATATGATGTTCAAGATCTATGCTTGTTTACAAACCCCTTCCAAAAAAAATTAGACCTATACAAATTGAAATTCAAACAACAATATAACTTTTGGAATAGTGAATTCAAAATTATAATTTAATTAACAAATCAAATATTGTGCTTTAATATATACAATACTTTATAGTTATTAAAAATTTAATGACATTTTAGTTGTGTACTATAAATTTATAATACACAAATTCATTAATTATTATAAAAAAATAATTAAACTATTAATTTTAACTAGATTATATAGTAAAAAAATTAAGACATGTATTGAATCATGTCTAGAAAGTAAACAAAATTCACCAAAAATTATTTTAAACTTCAATAAATATATTTATGGAATAAAAATATGTAAATCAGTTATTTTTTATTGAGTTGTACAAAAAATAAAAAAATTCACGGCTCCAAGTATCGCTACCGTTACGTTACGGCCGTTACGCTCCAAAACTGCGTCATCGCTCCCGTTACCGTTATACCGACCGCTACTATTATTTAAAACTATGCTTCCTGGATGATCGGCTGGTCCTCCCTACCAGTGTTACTATTTTTCCCAAATCTTTTCCAATTTTTTTCATCGTTTTCCCGAAGTTTTTCCACTTTCAACGCCATTAAGGTTCGTTTATGCAAATCGCGATTGTGCTACCTTTTTGCTTCAATTGATAGTCTGTTCCTCCATGAGTTCTGACTAAGAGTATTTGAGGATCAAATCAACCCTATTTGATGTTTTGAATTGATTTCAAGCTCCGTTTGCGTATTTCGTGCTTTCACAACTGTTTTCGTGGTTGTTTATATGCCTCCTCCTCCGGGCCTTCCACATCCTCTTGGTTCTGTCAGTCTTCTTCGTCGGGCCCTCTATGGTTTGAAACAGCCCCCTCGTGCCTGGTATGAACGCCTTCGTCCACAGTTACCCATATTGATTTCACTCAAAATCCTCATGATTCTGCCCTTTTTCCCTGTCACACTACAGCTGGGATGGTCATTGTTAAGTGAGGGATATTATTGTACTTTTAGCAGCTTTTGGTCTCAATATATAAATAACAAGTGATAAAGAGTAAACCCTAAGACGGGATACTTCTATTCACCGTTACTCTCATTCTCTTCTTTTTTCCTCTTCTCTCTCTCTCCAATAATCCTAACGTGGTATCAAAGCAAAATTCTGGATAAGAACAAAATTTCTTAGCAATTGGTTCTTCCTCCTCTCTGTTTTTTCCTCATTTTTTCTGATTTCAAAACTACATATATATATATATATATATTCTTCCTAGATGATCAACTGGTCCTCCCTACTAGTGTTATGATTTTTTCTAAATTTTTTCCAATCTTTTTCATCGTTTTTCCTAAATTTTTCCACTTTCGGCACCATTAGGGTTTGTTCATGCAAATCGCAATTGTGCTGCCTTTTTGCTTCAATTGATGGTCTGTTCTTCCTTCATGGGTTCCGATTAGGAGTGTTTGAGGATCGAATCAACCCTATTTGATGTTTTGAGTTGATTTCAAGCTTTGTCTGGGTATTTCGTTGAGTTCAACTGGCTTTCGCGGCTGTTTTTGTGGTTGTCTTGCCTTCCTAGCTCTATTTTCAGTCGATTTCAAATGATTTTTGTTCTGTAAGAGTTGACTAATATTGGTTGAAGTTCTTAGGTGTTCAATTGAAGTTTCCAGCCGTGTCTTCGGCCTTTTCTTTGGCTTTGCTACGATTGGTATAATATTCTGGCTTTTATTGATAGTCTAGTGATTCTGGTCTACTTGTTTGTGGGTTCCCGTCACCATGTCTGATATAGGAAAGCTTTCTGGTAGTCATGAAAATACTGGATTGAGTCGTTCAGGGACTCCTACTAATAGTCTCTTCAGATTAGCCCTGTGAAGTTGGATGATAGCAATTATCTGATCTGGTCTCGTTCCTGTGGTTTAGCCATCGCTGCTTGTGGTGTGTCTGGGTATATCAATGGTGAAACCAAACAGCCAACGGCCATAGGTCTTTGCACCTGATGGATAAAGGAGAATACCCTTGTTATGTCCTGGTTGTTACGCTCTATGCAGCCCTACATCAGTCGTAGTTTTTTACTTCTAGATACTGCACATAAGATTTGGTCCACTACTACCCAAACTTAGTCGCAGCCTAGCAATGATGCCCAGTTGTATGAGTTGCGGAAGAAACTCCGTAGGTTAGATCAGAATGACCAATCCTTGGCTCAGTATTATGCGGAGTTAACCAACTTGTAAAATGAGATTGATTATTATCAGGATTTCCATGTTGTTTGTACTATTGATGCTACTACTTTTCAGAAGATGGTAGAGAAGGAACGAGTGTATGACTTCCTTGTTAGCCTCCATGTTGACTATGATCCGATCCGTGTTCAAATTTTTGGTCGCAACCCGTTTTCCACCTTGCGACAAGCATGTGCCTATGTCCATCAAGAAGAGAGTCGCCGTCATGCTATAGTTCCTATTTCCAGTCAGGAACGCTCTATGCTCACTGTCACATCTATTCCTCGCACAGGCCAGCCTAATCATACCAAATCTGGGGAGAAGAATGGCTTTGTAGCCTGAGATCAATTGCGCTGTGAGCATTGTGGTAAGTCTCGTTATACTATTGACCATTATTAGAAGTTACATGGTCGTCCTACTTCGGGCCGTGGAGATGGACGTGGTGGTGGACGTAGCAGACTTGTTCAATCCCATGCTCATCTCTTTGAGATCCCTACTAGCACATCCGGTGAGACTGGCCCTCCTTTTAAGGCAGAGTTAACTACTCTCAGGCGCCTAATAACTAGGGTTAATATCTCTCTTTCTACTGCCTCCACTTCCTCATCCAACTATGGTCATTCAGGTATATCTCCTCTTGCACTTAGTGCGATCGCCTCTCCTACTCCTTAGATCATTGATTCAGGTGCTACTAATCATATAAGTGGATCTTCTACTTTATTTTCTTCTTACAACACTTGTTCTGGTAAAGATAAGGTTAGAATAGCCGATGGTTCTTTATCTTCTATATCTAACAAAGGTTCTATTCATTACTCTTCTTTACTTTCTCTATCATCTGTCCTTCATGTTCTCAACTTTTCTACTAACCTTTTATCGGTTAATCGTTATCCCAGTTCCTTAAACTGTTCTGTAACTATTTTCCCCACTCATTGTGTTTTTCAGGAACTGGAGACAGGGGGAATGATTGGCACTGATAATGCACATGGTGGCATGTACTTACTGGATGTTCCGTCCTCTACTTCCGTTTCGCCTTCACAGCCTGACCAGGCTTTCCATGCTGATACCGGAGTCCTTATTCGACAATTAATTCAGTGGCATCGCCGTTTGGGGCATCCTTTTTTTGGAATTTTAGAGAGACTTTTTCCTTCTTTAGTTAAACATTGTTCCAGAAATGATTTTTTGTGCAAGACTTGTGAACTTGCAAAACATAAACTTTCTGTTTATCCTTCCGTGAATAAACGTAGTGACTCTCCTTTCACTATTATTCATTCTGATGTATGGGGTCACTCACCTATTACTTCTATTTCTAGTTATCGGTGGTTTGTTACATTTATTGATTATCATTCACGTGTTACTTGGGTTTATTTGCTTCAAACTAAAAATGAAGTCTTTACCTGTTTTCAAAATTTCCACTGCATGGTACGCAACCAGTTTGATGCCAACATCAAGATTCTCCAGATTGATAATGGGACTGAGTATCTTAATGGCAATTTTCGTGTCGATCTAGAGGCTCATGGTATTCTTTTCCAAACCAGTTGTGTACGTACTCCTGAACAAAATGGAGTTGCTAAACGTAAAAATTGTCATCTTCTTGAGATTGCTCGTTCCCTTCTTATTACTATGCATATTCCGAAGTCCTTCTGAAGTGAGGCAGTACTTACTGCGGCTTATCTTATCAATCGTTTGCCCTCTAGTGTTCTTCAGTTCAAAACCCCTTTGGAGCTTCTTCTCGGGTTTCCACCTATCTCCTCCCTTCCAACCTAGATATTTGGTTGCACCTGCTTTGTTCATGCACCAAAACACCCCGGTGGCAAATTAAACTCTAAAGCTCTCAAATGTGTCTTCATTGGTTACTCTGCTACCCAAAAGGGTTATAAATGCTATGATCCGATCACCCGCAAAAGCTTTGTCAGTATGGATGTTAATTTTTGGGAGTCCGAGTCCTTTTTTCGCTCTCCTACGACATCTTTTCAAGGGGAGACATCTAGACTAGAAAAGATGTTACCATCAGATACACAGATTCTAGGGTCTCAAGGTTCGGTTTTTTCGAATCTTACCCCGCAAGCTCTTGTTCCTGGTGAGAGAGAGACGGAAACCAGTAATGATGGAACTGAGTAAGATATTGGTGGACGATTAGACAAAAAGGATCTACATACTTATACTCGACACTCGAAAGATTAAACAGCTCTTGTGCCACTATCATCTTGTCGGTTGCTACCTCCGTCCTCCAGTTCAGACTCTTCCATTGATCCACCTGGTAATGAGCCATCTGTTATTGATCTTGATCCTTGTAATTTACCGATCGCCCTTCGAAAAGGTGTTAAAACATGTACTCAACACCCAATTTTCCATTTTGTCTTATATAACTCTTTATCAGCTCCATATCGTGCTTTTATCTCGTCTTTGTCCTCTATATCGATTCCGCAGGGTTGGAAAAAAGCCATTGAGGATCCTAAGTGGAAGAAGGCTATGGTTGAAGAGACAGCAGCTCTGA
Source organism: Heliamphora pulchella (assembly GCA_032270985.1). Lineage (NCBI taxonomy): Eukaryota > Viridiplantae > Streptophyta > Magnoliopsida > Ericales > Sarraceniaceae > Heliamphora > Heliamphora pulchella. The sequence continues at coordinate 8,140,101 of JAULJZ010000009.1, read as the reverse complement.
AAAAGAATGGTATTTGAGAATTAGTCTCTCATCCAAAGGAGAAGAAAGCAGTTGGGTGCAAATGGATCAGTTGAGAGATTTAAAGCAAGGCTAGTTACTAAAGGTTTACCCAAACTTATGGTATTGACTATCAGGAGACTTTTGCTCCAGCAGCCAAAATGAACTCAGTCGACGTACTCTCATCCTGTGCTGCTAATATGGATTGGCCTCTCCAACAGTTGGGTGTGAAGAATGCATTTCTTCATGGAGATCTAGAAGAAGAGGTATATATGGATGTACCAACAGGCTTCTCATCTCGTGAAACTAAAGGGAAAGTGTGCAAATTGAAGAAGGCCTTATATGGACTAAAACAGTCCCCTCGAGTGTGGTTTGATCAATTCTTCAAGGCCATGCTAAGATTTGGGTACCGACATAGTCATGCAGAAGATACTATGTTTACCAAGCAAAGTAATGATAAGATAACTATTCTTATTGTATATGTTGATGACATAGTCGTGACAGGTAATGATTCTGATGGGGCATCCCGCCTTAAGGCAAACCTAGCAAAAGAATTTGAGATGAAAGATCTAGGGGCACTACGCTATTTTCTTAGCATTAAGGTGGCTAGATCAGACCATGGGATCTTCATTTCTCAAAGAAAGTATATTCTTGAGCTTCTAGAGGAAGCTGGTATGATGGGTTTTCAACCTGCATATTCACCTATTGATGCTAATCATTGTCTCAGTAGTGGTGATGGAGAACCTATCGACAAGGGCCAATTTCAAAAGCTTGTGGGAAGATTAATATACCTATCTCACACCAGACCTGATATTGCATATGTTGTGGGGGTCATCAGTTAGTTCATGCATGATCCTCGTAGTGTACATCTTGACGCTGCTTACTGTATTTTGTAATATCATAAGTCTACTCCTAACAAAGGACTCTTGTTCCCTTGTCACGGTCATATGACATTAGAAGCTTTCACATATGCAGATTGGGCTAATTCAATTGATGACAGACGATCTACATCTGAGTCTTGCAGAATTGTAGGACGCAACCTGATTACTTGGCGAAGTAAAAAGCAAACCGTGGGAGCTCGATCAAGTGCAGAGGCTGAGTATAGAGCTATGGCAAATAACATTTGTGAACTCATCTGGCTCCAAGTACTATTAAAGATTTGGGGATTTAGTGCGACAAACCTATAAAGTTGTACTGTAACAACAAGGATGCGATTAATATTGCTCATAATCCTATCCAGCATGACAGAACGAAGCATATCGAGATTAATAGACACTTCATCAAGGAGAAATTATGTAAGGCTCAATTTGTACGCCTTTTGTGAAATCAGCAAATCAGTTAGCAGATATTTTTATTAAAGGACTTAGTAGTAAAATATTTCAACTCATTGTATGCAAGTTGAGCATAAGAAATATCTATGCATCAACTTGAGAAGGAGTGTTAAGTGAGGGGTATTATTGTACTTCTAGCAGCTTCTAGTCTTAATATATAAATAACAAGTGATAAGGAGTAAACCTTAAGACGGGATACTTATATTCACCATTACTCTCATTCTCTTCCTTTTTCCTCTTCTCTCTCTCTCTCTCCAATAATCCTAACAGTTATTTTGTTATTATATGGAGATGACATGATTATCACTGGTTCTGATTCTGTTGCTATCTCTAAAGTGAAACAGCATTTGTTTCGTGCATTTAAGATGAAAGATTTGAGTCTTTTGCGATACTTTCTTGGTATAGAGGTTGCTTCTTTCCCCACAGGTTATCACTTATCTCAATCAAAATATGCAAATGAGGTGATCTACCGTGCTCGTCTCACTGATGATAAAGTTGTGGATACTCCCATTGAGTTGCATGCTAAGTTCTCTCATTTTGATGGCGTTCTTCTTGAGGATCCCACTGTCTATCGAGAGCTGGTTAGGTGTCTGGTCTATCCTACTGTGACTTGTCTTAATATTGCGTATGCCATTCATGTAGTGAGTCAATTTGTCTCTGCTCCTCGCTCCACTCATTGGGTAGCTCTGCTTCGCATTTTGCGTTATGTTCATAGTACTACTTCTCATAGCCTATTCATGTCTTCGCCTTCATCATTGACTCTTCAGGCTTATACTGATGCTGATTGGCTTGTGATGTATCTGATCGCAAATCTACTATTGCCTTTTGTTTTCTTCTTGGTCTCTCACTTCTTAGAAAAGTAAAAAACAGTCTATCATTGCTTGTTCTACTACTGAAACTGAATATCGTGTCATGACTCATGCTACTACTGAGATTATTTAGCTCCTCTGGCTCTTCTCTGATTTGGGTGTCCCTGTCTCTTCTCCTACTTCTCTCTACTGCGATAATAAAAGTGTAATCCAAATAGCTCATAACCCTGTCTTCCATGAACGTACAAAGCATATAGAGATTGATTGTTACTTTGTTCATCACCATCTTCAGCTTAGTACTATTGATCTCCCTTCGTCTTCTCGTCATTGCAACTTGTCGATTTCTTTACCAAAACTCACACTTCGACTCATTTTGGGTTCCTGGTTATTTATTTGTTAGTTAGAAGGTAGTTGAGTCATTAAGCCTATGTTTGGACTAAAAAGTCTAGAGATTTTTTTTCGAAGCTTTTTTTCGTCGTTTCTAAACTTTTTTTATATTTTGATTTAAGTTTTTTACTTTTTGGTTCTTTGTGATTAGAGAATTCTAAAAAGTATGCTCATTAAGGCTAAATTTGAAAAAAGTTTGCTAAAGACGATAAAACTTTTTAAAAAGCCTACTTAAGTTGGGTTTTTTTCGTTTTATATATAGTTTTTTTAGGTTTTGATCAAAAAAATTTATTTTTCTGTTTGCTCATGACTGGAGGAATCTAGAAAGCATAATCATTTGGACTAATGCAAAAAAAAATTTACTAAAAATGAAAAACAAAAGATTGAAAAAAAGCTAGTCCAAATACAAGCTAAGGCAGATTAGGGTTTTAGCTTTTGTCCTATATATACTTTGTAACTTACATTTATGTTTAAGCTTCTTTTTGGATGAATGGAATAATATATTAGTTTCTTGATTTTTTTTTTTATCAAAAAAAACTTCCCTAAATTTCTCAATATGTTTATTTATCGACAAATTCTAAATATGAAGTTATGATTATCAAAGTGATCATTAACTATCATGCATTAAAAAAAGTTCTTATCTTTGACCAAGCATTTTAAAAATAATAATAATAACGAGAAATCAAATCAATCAATACTTTAATCGAGGATGAAATGTTTGCACTAATTAATTAAAGGAAATATTTTCGAATCCAAAATACAATCAAGAACTGTAAATTGGCAGATAAGCCATGTTATTCAAAACTACATATGTGTTTGAAATAGCTTTTTTATACAGCACTTTCGTATCTTTAGTGACTTTTTTTATGTTAGCCCTAACAGGCATGCTTTTTAGATTAATCTCTTCAAAAGGAAATATAAAAGTAAAACATTTTGACCAAAGAATATAAAAAGATTAGATAAGATGGGAAAAAAAAAAGCACTTAAACGGGTATTCTTTATAGATTCCTATCATTACAAGGAACCGAAAAAGTAAAAAATTGACCTAAAAATGAAAAAAAAAGTTTAGACGAGACGAAAAAAAACAAATAGCAAAAAGTTATCCCAAACAAGGGCTAAGCACAAAAAAGTACAGCAGACGTACAAAATACAATGCTCCACTTACCACTCAGCATCATCAATATGCATGTTAGTAGGTTTCTCAACTATAGCTAAACCGTTGACTACCACAAAACGAACCCGCTTCTCCTCTTGTATTACTAGTTCCGGAAATCTCATCCTTGTTTCAAGTGAAGTAGCCAATTCTCTTCTTTTAAATATGCAAGTTCCTGCATTCATAATGCGGAAAGAAATGAAGCCAGTTAATGAGGAAGAAAACTGCTTTTGAAATAGGAAGAATTTTTGCTCCCTAACAATTTTAAGGCCTATAATCAAAGTTGAACATTTTTTTTTCCTTCTCACGAACACGCTATATGACACATACATGACACGGGCACGCCAAGACGTCAATTTTCAAAAACTGCATAACACGACACATTTGGTAAATGTTAAAATTTTATATTTTTATATATTTATTATATGTCAAATATATAAATAATGTCTTTAGTAGTAATTGAAAACTATACAGCATAAAACTAATAAAACTAAAAAACCCTATATTTTATCTTAAATGTTCCACTACATATTTAGTGTACATAATTTGCGTTTCAAATAATGCGAAACATTGCAAATGGGAAGAATTCAAAACATTGTTAATAGGAAGAAATTCAGCACATAGGACGTGTTCAGAGAGTTCAAGAAGTGTCGTTGAAGTGTTTATCAAGTATTGAAAAAAAAAAGTGTATTACATTTATAAATTTAATTTTTTAATTGCGATACATTTAAAAAGTGTCGGATACAAATTTAAGAGTGTCCAAGGAGTGTCGTGTTCAACATGGGTGTCCGACACGATATGCCTCCTCCGTAGAAGTGCTAATACTTCTTAGAAGAAAACTATATGCACAATCAAAAGGAAAGATTCCAATTTCTCATAGAGTGATGTCTAGATCCACAATGCACCCAAAAGAAAAACAGCTAAATACCTTTTTTGGGGAATTTCTTAGCAAGCTTCCTATACAGGCCGCCGGCCGCTTCAAGGGCCACCCCAATGGTCTTTCCACGAAAGCCACTCACAGAAGAAAGCCTTATGTTCACTTCATTTACCAATGTTTCATACATATTTGCCACATACATTAAGGGCAAAACAAACCTTGCATCCCCTTCATAATGGATCTCTCTTGGTTTCCTCTTGCTTAACTTATCTTGAGCGGACTGAGATGTATAGTCAGCCTCTGAATCTGGTACTTCAATTACATGCGAATTGATAAAATGATCGACAATTATGTCCAAAAATCTTGCCCTTGCATTTTCAATTGGTGAAACATCTAGATCAAAATTATATTCAAATCAGTCAAATGAAACCACAATCGCCTATAAGATCTTAACAATCAATAGTTTAAGATTAAACAGATAACGAAGATTGTTAGCAACCATGAGCAGTAAAAATATCGTAGGAACCCGTTGAAGAACCATTATTTTCTAGGGCAGAGCGATCTTCCTCCACTCCAACATTATGAAGTGGTAAAGAATTCCTGTACGGTTCATGAATGCAGTCCTGAAAGAAAAAAAATACATAATGAAAATTAAAAGGGAAAAGGAAAATGGAAACTTGGCTGCCTTTGACTGCTTAAAAGGTGTAGCAAACTCAAAGTAATTACTATTTTTCAATAATCTGAGTTCAAAAAAAAAAACCTTAAATTGAATGTATCATAAAAAACAAAAAAACAAAAGAAATCATTTTAAGCTACATTTTTTAATGAAAACACAGACAATTTAAACATGAGATTAAAATCTATACTTCTTTATTTTTTTTCCTTTTCCTCAAATCCAATTCAATATTTCTTATGTACAGAGAAAAATTGAGTCCCTAAATGCTTCAAGAATACATAACATTTCTACACCCACCAAAAGAACTGATGGAGATCACACTGGCAAGCATCTGCATATTGTGATGTAATTAGCAACTCGGGTACATTCCAATGGTCACCCACCACGCTTGTACGAGGGGATGAACTACTAAATTCAAATTGTTTGTGCATGAGTGCAGGTGTGTGTCAACTGTCAAGGAGACATGAAAGAACATGAGAGCTCAGCATAGTTATCAAAATCTTACGATTCACGATTCAGTTCCCAATTCGATTCACGATTCATACATAAATCAATATGAATCTATGAGTGAATCTATCTTATGATTGACTCGTGATAAATTTTACGATTCACAATTCGATTCACGAATTGATTCGCTATTTACGATTTATGTGATTCTTAAAATTTTATATTCAACAAATTTTGAATCTAATTTTTATCACTTCTTTTTTTGAAAAAGCATTAATGCAAATGAGTGTGCTTATTGTGGAAAATAGGAAATAAGAAATAAACAAACATAATTTGTGGCACATTTGGTGATTAGAGGATTTAATAAAAACCAAGAAATTTGATAACTTCTTCACTCTTTTTCTTATTTCTCTTGTACGTGAAATATATTAAAATACATCATTTTAGGATGTTTAAGATGAAAATATCACTTCTTGTAAATTATTTATTACTATTTTAGTAAAACAAGCATAATTTAATATGATAGGAGTTGGATCATTGCATTCAACGGTTCCACTACAACTTTTCTAAAAAACATTTTGTTAGCAATAAGCATACAAGACATGTTTTAAGGTCTGTTATATTTAATCTCTCTTCTCTTATTATACTCTTTTCAAGATTTTTTGTTCCATCTTTTGAATTCTAAACAAAAATGTAATGATTATTAAAGAATCATATGGTTGGTTGGATTTAAGCCCAACTCTAATGTTATGAAGTTAAATACCTTTCCAATTAGATTACGCAATCATATTATTATTGAATAATTTGTTTTAATATCAATTTACTTATTTTATTTCATATATATGAAGTTTTTAAACATTATCTTTATAGTTCATGTTGAATCTTACGATTTGCGAATTGATTCGATTCGCGAACCCCGAATTTCAATTCACAATTTGATAACTATGGTGCTCAATCCAACATCCTAGTACATTGGTCATATATTTAAGTTATTGTTACCAAACATGATTAAACGAGAGCCAAGAATCCAGAGATACTTTATTATATGCTCAATAATTCTATTCATGTAGAGAAAGCCGAAAACATAATCATTTCCATAGATATAGTTAGGCTAATTCTAGAATAAATAGGAATTAATGACCAACATATGCAGCCTTTAACACATTATGAATGTTCACCAAGTTCTATTCTCTTACACTTTCAAAACAGAAAAAGGAAAATATAATAATTTCTTCAACTTGTTATCATGCTTAATTTTGGCAAATGGATGTGCTGAATAACTTGATATACATTGTTGGACTCATTTTATAACGGTTTAAGGTTTTGGAACAATTAGTGACTTAAAAGTGTATCAGTGGTTCCAGGAGGTCCTAGGTTCGACCATAGTTATTAAGGCATTGTTTGGGATAGTTTTTTTTTTGGCATTTTATTGTGGCTTTTTTCTTCTTTTTTGAACTTTTTTGTTTTTTTGGTCAAAATTTAACTTTTTCGATTCGCCATGATAAAATAAATCTGAAAGTATAGTCATTTTGACTAAAGTTGAAAAAAGTTTACTAAAGACAAAAAAAAAGCCTTAAAGTGGCATTTTCGTCTTATCTGAATTTTTTTTTATTTTTTAGTTTAAATTTTTTTACTCTTCTAGTTTGTCGTAACAACAGAAACCTAAAAAGTATCATCGTTTGACGTAACGTGAAAAAAATCACTAAAGATGAAAAAAATCCATACAAAGAAAAAACTATCCCACATGATGCCTTAGGGCGATGGGCGCACCGAGGCGCCAAAGGTCTCTTGGAGCCTAGGTGTGTGGCGCAAAGCGAGGCGTAAGCTTTATTGAAGCAAGGCACGCGTTGTTAAAAAAGATAACAACATAGGAGATAAACAATTAATTCAAAATTCAACATAGCCAAATTGAAATTTATATGTTATAAACACTCGGCCAAAAAAGTTTAAAAAGCATCTACATTAATGAAAGCTATTAAAAAATCTACCAAATGTTAAAAAATCATTAAATCAGATATACATAAAACATGTACTTTTACCGAGTATTCCACTACCAAAAAGAATGTGTTAATATTCAATTAGGAATCTACAATAGCATGCAATACTTGTAAGTCTATCATGATCGAAAACTACACAAGTTCAAAATTGTTATCAAAGAATATTCGAATTGAATGTCAATTCAATTTGAAAAAACAAAAGAGAAACACATGAGGGGGGAAAATGAGAGAGCAAGAGTAGGAAGAGAATGTGACAGAGAAAAATAGAGAGGGAGAATAGAGAGGGAAGATTATGGCACGGGTGCAAATAAGAGAGAGAGAGAGAGCGGTAATGAATTATGATTCCCACAAGAACAAGAGGAGAGGAGAAATGGGAAATTAAACTAGAATTCAAAACCCAACAGTATAGCATGTCGATTTGCAAGTGTTTGTTTCTTCACATCCTCTCTAGTAATATAGTAAGACTTCATTTTTAAGTTTTTGAGTTTTTGATTGGGTGTACCATTACTTTTGACGTTGAACAAATCTTTTTCATCAAATGGCTAAGAAAGCATCAAGTTTCAATCAAGAAAAATTAAGAGTATAAATGAGGCGCAAGAGTCATCCTCCTTGAGCCCCTCCTCAAGGAGCGTTTAGGCGATACGTCATTATACTTGCCTTGCCTTGCCTCACTATATTTGAGGAGCATGGACCGCACCAACCTATGCCTTAGGCTCAAGTGCGTGCCTACACATGCCTAACAACTATAGGTTCAAGTCTTATGATATCTATTTGTTTTTCTGTTATTTTTGTTATTGTACACTATGTTTTATCTTATGAAGCACGGGTACTCCGGAAATGGTGCCGTACACGCACCGGGTACGAGTACGGCACCGGTACGTACCGAGTACTCCGAGAAATTATCGGGTACTTTTTCAATTGTTGGGTACAGCACCGGTACGTTTTGAGTACACCGTTTATACGTTTTGGGTACACCAGCGATACGTTTTGGGTACGGCAACGGTACATTTTTTGGTACTCGAATGAAACTTTATATGAAACTTTTAAAAATGAAAAGAGTAATAGAGTAATAAGTTATCTCTTTTGATATAAAGATAAATTTGAGTAACATGATTTAGATTCTTTAATTTAATAAATATGTTAAAATTTTAAATTTATATGAGAAAATACATCTTTTGAAACTTTCTCGTAAAGTTTGCGATTGCCGAAACAATTTTCAACTAATACAATTGCCATAGCAATTGTCATCCAGCCCAACAAGTATTGCTATTTGCAATCCCAACTAACAATTGCCAGAGATGTAGCCTTGGGACGACAATGCTAATATGATCTAACATTTATTTTTTCTCACATATGCTAAAAATAATGTTGTATTTGGCATATATATAATGTAATGCTAAAAAGTACAAAAAAATAAATAAATTTACCATCATATCACAGGCGTACCCGTACCCCATGTTTTTAGATTTTATCGTACCAGCGTACTCATATCGTACCGTACCCATACCGCGTACCCGCACCTGTGCTTCATAAGTTCTATCTATGTTCGTGCACCTACCTATCCAGTTCAGTTTATTCGCTTCTCCATGTGTATTGTGCGAGATAGGATTACACATGAGAATGACTGTTGGATAACTTGATATACACTGTTGGACCCATTTCTTAAGAACTTATGCTTTTAGAACAATTAGCCTATATTTGGACAAGCTTTTTTTCAAGGCTTTTAATTTAAAAGCCTCTTAAAAAGCCTACTCATTTGATCTCCTATTACAATCAATTGGCTTTTTCCACATCATTTTACATTTACTTTTTTATAAAAAAGCACAAAAGCGTATAAAAAAAGCTTGTCCAAACGTAGGCTTAGTGACTTGGCATGATGAAAGTAAGCAAGTCAAGATTTTGACAAAAAAGTAATTGCTTCTGGTTTTTTCTCATTTCATTTATAATAAGTCTATTTTAGAATTGGTGGATTTAGAACCAAAATAACCACATTTGGCTGTAGAATTGAAATAGCTCCAAACCAACAAGTTTTACTCTTACAAGAAAATTTAAATTTGGCCATTTCTTTTAAACCATAGAATTACCTATCTAAAGCAAGAAAAATCAAAATTTATTATGTTGACACCTACAACTACAAATGTATGAATTAACTCATTTTCGAATTTTATGCATTCCAACTTAGTTTATTCAAATTGGATCTATTCACGCGACCATAAGGAGCCAAAGAGACTTACAAACAATAGTTAACAAGAGCGTAAACAAGAACACACAATATATGAAATAAAGAGAACTTGAACAACAATGAACAGCACACTCACAACAGCATTCGATTCCTCGTCGTCATCCAAGCTGTCTCCTGTGACAGCATCGCGATCCACATCGCCGAGGCCTTCGATCTCACCGGGACGACCATCGACGGTATTGAGGTCATGCAAAGAGCTTCCCATATACGAATTGGCAGATCTCAGATTGTAGTGCTGTACGGGAACCCTAGTCCCCATCGATGCCAACAAAACACCAACTCAATTAAACCCTAAAACCCCCCAACCAAAAACACAGACTTCAGTCTCAGTCTTCTTCTTCTTCTTCTTCTTCTTCTTCTTCTTCTCCTCCTGCTGCTGCTGCTGCAGCTGCTCCTCTTGCTCCTCCTCCTCCTCCTCCTCCTCTTATTGTCTGTGAAGTTCAGAGAGGATTCAGAAGGCATTGGAAGTATCGACACTTTGAGAGAGAGAGAAGGGGAGAAGTGAGGAGTGGAAGAAGGGGGGAGGGGAGAGATTCAAATTTGAAGCAGAAGGATACGAAGTGGAGCAGAGAGAAAAAGAATCCAAACCTGTGACCTTACCTTAGCTTTCGATCGGCGGAAGCAGTGTCCAAGCCTCCGTCTGATATCCGTACCAGCTTCCAAGCCGGTAAGGATTAAGTAGTTAAGGGTGTGAAGGCCATGTTTGTATGAAGGAAAGGAACAGGAGGTATTTAATATTTATTTATTAATAATTTTAGGATAATATATTTAATGCATTGTTAATTTTTTTTATTTATTTTTATATTTGATTATTTTATGGGATACTAAAAATTATAATATCTAATTTTTTATGTCCAAACTAGAAAATAAATCTTATAATTATGCATAAATGATAATAATACCTTACATAATTGTAATCAAATTAACATAAACCAAAGTAAAAAATAAATAATTTTTAAAATAGAAAAAAATATAGAAAATAGTTTTAAAAGAAACAAGAAAAAAATAAATAATTTTTAAAATAAAAGAAAATTAAAAAATAGTTAAAAAATAAATAAGCGGTTTAGAAAAATATATATAAAAATAAAACAGTTAAAAAATAAAAATAAAAATAAAACAGATTTTTTTGAATAAAAGAAAAATACAAAGAAAGAAAGTTTTTAAAAAAAACAGTTTTTAAAATAAAACATATATAAAAAAGTTTTAAAAATAATTAAAAAATGTTTTTAAAATAATTAAAAAACATACTTTAAAATAAGAAATAATAAAAAACATTTTTTAAAAAATTAGTAATAAATAGATTTCTTTTAAAAAAACAACAAACAGTTTTTTTTTAAATGATAAACTGTTTTTTATAAATAGAAAATAAATTGTTTTTCTAAAACTAATAATAATAAACTTTTTTTCTAATTAAAAAATATATAATATTATTCTAAGAA
>JAULJZ010000009.1:8097201-8120654 GCA_032270985.1 Heliamphora pulchella | reverse complement strand
GATGTAGACAGCAGACTTATTGTCACACCACAACTTGGTAGGACCCATAGGCGGTTCGTCTAATTCAATAAGAAGTTGTCGAACCCACATGATTTCGGGCGTTACCAACGTCATAGACCTTTATTCCGCCTCAGCACTGGACCTTGAGACCACATCTTGCTTCTTGCTTTTCCACGATACTAGGTTCCCATCAACAAAGACAGAGAACCTTGATGTGAATCTCCAATCAATCGGGTATCCCGCCCAGTCTGCATCAGAATAGCCCTCGGTACGAAAATGACCCCGATCACAAAACTGTAGACCCTTTCCCGGGTTGGAATGGAGGTACCGGAGGATACAAACCACTGCATGCCAATGGGGAACACGAGGATCAGACATGAACTGACTCACAATGCTAACCGGATAGGCAATATCAGGTCTAGTCATGGTGGTCAAATAATTAAGTTTTTTCACCATTCTGTGATACTGGTCAGGGTGAGAAAACATATCATCGTCACCAGGAAGAAGCTTCACACTTGGATCCATCGGAGACTCCACACTTTTTGCATTAAGCAGGCCAGCATCGCGTAAAATGTCAATCACATATTTTCTTTGAAAAATAACAATCCCATGCTTATCTCTGACCACCTCAACCCCCAGAAAATACGCAAGGGCCCAAGATCTTTCGTCTGAAATTGTGTCTGCAGAAACGCCTTCAAGCTGCTAATCCCAACACGGTCATCGCCAGTGATGACAATATCATCAACATAGACAACGAGAAGAATACAGCCAGCATCAATGCGACGAAAGAACACGGTATGATCTTTGCCTGACTGCCGCAGACCAAACTGTTGCACCACCGTGCCGAACTGCCCAAACCAAACCCGGGGAGATTGTTTTAAACCATATAGAGAACGACGAAGGCGACACACAAGGTCAGACCCCCCTGAGCAACAAACCCGGGAGGTTGCTCCATATAGACCTCCTCTTGAAGATCGCCACGGAGAAAGGCATTCTTGACATCCAACTGATAAAGCGGCCAGTTCCGAGTGGCAGCAAGAGAAAGGAAAAGACGAATGGAAGTCATTTTGGAGACCGGAGAGAAGATCTCAAAATAGTCGACGCCATAAGTTTGGGCATAACCCTTTGCAACAAGGCGCACTTTCAAGCGAGCCAAAGAGCCATCAGGATTCGCCTTCACAGTGTAGATCCATTTGCAGCCAACAGCGTGCTTCCCGACAAAAAGAGAAACAAGATTCCAAGTGCCATTATTATCCAGAGCAGACATTTCCTCCAACATAACAGAACGCCACCTAGGATGAGAGAGCCTCTGAAACACTCCCAGGAACAGCAGTTGTATCAACTGTAGAAATAAAGGCACGTAAAGAAGCTACAACCCCTTATAGGAGTCAACATACCGGGGGTGATCCCAACAGAGACGATAAGGTCGACGGGCAGCAATAGGGGGCTCACTTACCAACGGATCAACCGACGAGAGAACTGGCTCAGCAGAAAATGGATCGCGTGAGGGCGAGGTGGCAAGAGATGACACGGAGAGCGGCTCAGAAGATACGGCAAGAGTATCAGTAGTAATCCGAGAGACCAAAAAATCGACTGACTGAGGGGAGGGAGGTGACTCACGACCCAGAGATAAAACAGGAGGAGAAGGAAAATAGAAGGGGATCGACTCAAGAAAGGTAACATCCCGAGACACAACAAACTAACGAAGCGCAGGACAGTAACACGGATACCCCTTCTGATGTTGAGGGTAGCCAAGAAACATGCATTTGAGGGCACGAGCATCAAGTTTAGTGACCTGTGGCCTGGTGTCACGCACATAGCTGACACAACCAAAGATTTTAAGAGGCAAGAAATGCACACGTAACATAGAAGCTAAAACAGACATCAGGGAAACACCACCCAACACAGTAGACGGCATGCGATTAATAAGATAATATGCCGTAAGAGCAGCCTCACTCCAAAAATAATGAGGAACATGCATATGACATAGAAGTGCACGGGCGGTTTCCAAAACATGTCTATTTTTTCGCTCAACCACCCCATTTTGTTCGGGAGTATCAGGACACAACGTCTAATAGGAAATGCCCTGGCTCACCAAAAATTCTCTCATGGCAATAGACATATACTCCCCCCCATTATCACTACGAAAGATCCTAACACATGTACCAAATTGGGTTTGCATAGTCTTACAAAATTGAGTAAACACAAATAAAACCTCAAATTTATTTTTCATTAAATAGAGAAAAGTGGCACGAGAGTAATCATCGACAAAACTCACAAAATAACAACAACCAAATACAGAGGTGACCGGACTAGGTCCCCAGACATCAGAGTGTACTAACTTAAAGGGAGCAGAAACTCTTTTATTGACTCGAGACTTGAAAGGCACACGTAGGTGCTTGAAAAAACGACACGACTCACACTCAATAGCAGACACATACCTTAAATTAGGGTAAAAAATTTTAAGACTAGATAAACTAGAGTGCCCAAGACGACAATAGATATCAAGGGCAGAAGAAGACAGGACAAAATACGCCTGAGCAGGAGCAGCATCTAGCAGGTACAACCCCCCGAGACCCGTCCTTTACTGATAATCCTCTTCGTCGTAAGATCCTGAAAAATACAAGAATTAGGAAAAAATGTCGCGGAGCAACTCAATCAGTGGTAATCTGACTGATAGATAATAGATTGAAAGAATTATCAGGAGTATGCAAGACATTGTATAAAGAAAGGGCAGGAGTTGGTGTCACAGCACCACAACCCTCAACAGCTAAGGAGGAACCATTAGCCACCAAAACACCAACGTGACCAGAGGTTAGCTTATAATCTTATAGAATACCTGATGATCCAGCCATATGAGCAGAAGTGCCAGAATCAATAACCCAAATGTGAAGGGTAGCCACATATGCAGTGGGATTACCTGCAAAGGTGGCTGCTGGTACCTCAGAAGAACTCGTACTCTGTCCAATCCAACCATACATATAATGGTCATACTCTGCAGCAGTCATCTCAACAACTCGTCTGGTCGAATTAGAGGTCCCCTGAGGACTTGGCTAGATATAGTCCTGCTTGCTAAAATCAGACGTGGCATTGGCCACCAGTGGGGGCTTCCCATGAAACTTGTAACATTCACTGCGAATGTGTCCCCGGATCCCACAATAGTGGCACGTACAGATCTCACGACCACTATCACGACCTCCACAACCGGACTTGTTACCACCACCACAACCGCGGCCTCGACCGCTACGGCTACCATGAAAACCCACTAAAGCAGACTGATCAAAGGTCTCAACAGGAGATGCACCAGCACCACGAGACTCATCCCGACGGGACGCTCGACTCACACGTCGGAATGTCTCAAAGAGAATGGGAATGTCAGCCCCAGCAAGGATCTGAGAGCGAGCAGAGTCAAATTCGAAATCCAAACTGGCTAAGAAGCACACCAGCAAAAGTTGCTGCCGCTGCTGTTGAAACTGAGACAACTGATTTGTGAACGGGAGAAGACGATCAAACTCATCAGCCAAAATCTTGAATTGCATAAAATGATCCTGAAATGGCTTGCCGGACTGCTGGGATTGAAAGAAACCTTTCATGACATCATATAGAAAGGAGAAATCATTAGTGGCTGAATATATGGATTCTAACGAGGACCAGATCTCTCTTACAGTATCAGTGTTTGCCACCAAAACCTGAACGGAAAGATCCATCGAGTTGAGCAACTGACTAAATATCCAGGCATCATCCTAGGTCCAAGTCCGAAAAGTTGCTAATGTTCGTGATGGAAGATTATCAAACAGGTGGGAATCCAATTCCATGCCTTGCAGAGACTTAAGAACACTTTTCTTCCATAAAGCATAACCATTGGCACCATCAAGTCACCGATCAACTAACAGTGTGGATGATGAGAACACCTCTGTGGTACGCTGCCGACCAGCTTCAACCTGGGATTCACGGGTTACGGAATCCTCTGACATCCTTGTTCACCAACAAGGGGACCAAAAAATACCACAAAAACAAACACAAGTCTCAATCCACACAGAAGTATAATAAAAAACCACACTGAACCCTCACAGCATCATCAAACTCGCAAACATCGCGGAACTACACTGACGGACTGATGCAGTGAGCGAAAGAGAGAAAAGGCAAGTCTAGCGACTGAGAAAGGGGCCTACAGGGTTTGTCGGAGTCTAACAGTGGTCGTCGGTGGCGGAGGAAGATCCTACAGGGTCTGTCGAAGTCTGATAGTGGTCGTCGGTGGTCGGTGGCGGAGGAAGACCCTACAGTGGTCGTCGAAGTCTGACAGTGGTCGTCGGTGGCAGAGGAAGACCCTCCTAGTCGAGTTGACTGAGGTTGACGTCAGCCCTAAAGGACCTGACTAGGATCGTTGGGCTCCCTAGGAAGGCCCGACTAAAGTCGTCGTCGTCACCCGTGGAGGGGTTGACGAGTTCGACGCACGCTGTGGGCAAGCCGATGTGGTCGGCGATGACTGCTGGAGGGTCGACGATGACTGCTGGAGGGTCGACGAAGGTCATTGAGGGGTCTGGTGGTCGTCGGCTAGGGCTAGAGTTCCTGGTTTGGCGGCTGGTTTAAGTGGAAGCTAGGGTTACGTGGTGGTTAGGGTTTCATGGCTCTGATACCATGTTAGAAAAGAGAGAAAAGGATACGAGAAAGCGTATATCTCATTGTGAGACATAAACATGTATTTATTAAGCAAATGAGAGTCTACAATAGATACTGTGAGCATCTCCACAGGTTATTATTAATACTTAATATCTTAATACTGAATACCCCTTATCAAGCAACTCCTGAAGATGTACCTTGAGTTCCCGCAACTCAGCTGGTGCAAAACGATAAGATGGCATCGAAATAAGAGCTGCTCCCGGAACGTGGTCGATAAAAAACTCTACCTCACGACTCGGTGGCAACTCAAATAGATCATCAGGAAAGACATCTAGATAGTCACAAACCGCAGGGGGAAACTCTCCTCGAATCCCAACTGACTCATCCAACATGAGAGCAGAAAAGAGGAAGCCCAAGCTTCCTCGATTTCGCACAACACCAGGTATGGACACTAAACCTTCGTCCTGATCGCCCACGAAACAAAAGCAATCACCCTCAGGCGTACAAATCGATACCCTCCGTCGATCACAATCAATAAAGGCACGATAGGTGGTCAATCATTCCATCCCTAGGATGATATCAAGCGTGGTCATGTCTAGAATGATGAAATCAAACTCTAAACAGCGACCGGCGACCTCTAACTCACAGGATCTCCAGACTCGTCTCAACACCACATTCCTACCAACCGGGGTCTCTACACACAGCGTACTACCCAACGAGTTCGTCTCTAACCCCAAAACAGATGCAAAAGCAAATAAAATAAAAAAAATGCGATGCTCCCGTGTTGATAAGAACATTGGGCCAAGATCTGCATACTAAGAGAGTACCTCTTATCACTGAAGTAGTAGCTGAGGCATCAGGCACGACTGGTGCCTTGGAAGAACTGGAATCAGTGAGGGCGTATACTCTGCCCTGTGGTGCCCTAGTCGGTGGAAACTCAAATAGATCGTCAAGAAAAATATCTAGATAGTCACAAACCACAAGGGAAAGCTCTCCTCGAACCCCAACCGCCTCATCCAACATGAGAGTAGAAAAGAGGAAGCTCAGGCTTTCTCAATTTCACACAACACCGGGCATGGCCATTAAACATTCGTCTCGATCGCCTACGAAACAAAAGCAATCACCCTCAGGCGTACAAATCGATACCCTCCATCGATCACAATCGATAAAGACACGATAGGTAGTAAGCCAGTTTATCCCTAGGATGATATTAAACGTGGTCATGTCTAGAATGATGAAATCAAACTCTAAATAGCGACCGGCGACCTCTAACTCACAGGATCTACAGACTCGTCCCAACACTACATTTCCACCGACCGGGGTCTTTACACAGCGTACTACCCAATGAGTTCGTCTCCAACCCCAAAGCAAATGCAAAAGTAAATGAAATAAAAGAATGCGATGCTCCTGTGTCGATAAGAACACTGGCCCAAAATCTATATACTAAGAGAGTACCTCTTATCACAAAGTAGTAGAAGCGGCATCAGGCACGACTGGTGTTTTGGAAGAACTTGGATCTGTGAAGGCGTATACTCTGCCCTGTGGTGCCCTAGTCTTCCACCATAGCCCTGGACTGTCGACTGTCACGCTGGCTGTGCTGAGGCACCCCCATCTGTAACTCTAGAAATCTGAATTGCTGGCTATTGCTGTCGGTAAGTTTGTCAACCCTGCGTGGGCTAAACAACTAGTGCATCTGCCGTGCTCGGCACATAGCCTTCCTGAGGGCAATTCCTGCGAATGTGTCCAAACTGGCCACATCCAGAACAAACTAGTGGCTCCCTCCCCTGCGACTGAACCAGTACTGGACTCTGAAACTGCTTCGGTTGTGGGCAATCCACCACACAATGCCCTGGCTGCGAGCTCCCTCTGCTCTGGCTTCCAAGATGAAGCCACTGAGGGTGCTGGTGTGGAAAACTGCTGCTGTGACCCTGATGGGTGAGAACCAAGGCCAAAGGACCTTTGCCTCTTGTTGGAGCGGCCACTTGACTGTGCCTCAGCTCTACCCTGCGATGCCCTGACCTCCCTGGGTCTACAAGTCTCATTCAAAGTGTTCTCGATAACAGCTACCGACGCCACCAATTCTGTAAAAACACGCAGCCTTAACCCTGCCACCCGCTCCCTGATCGCAGGCCTCAGACCCCTTTCAAATCTCCTCGAACGTAGCTCGTCAGTAGCTATAAATTCCTGTGCAAAGCGGGATAAACTGGTAAACCTGACCTCGTACTGCACGATACTTATCGTCCCCTAAGTGAGAGAATAGAACTCCTCTCAATAGACATCCCTTCAGAACTCGGGAAAGTTTTTCTCCAGAAATACCCTCGTAAAAGCTGTCCACGTACTTTCCACCGTAGTTCTAGAAAATTTTCACCACTCATGGGTGTCACCTCTCAGCTGGAATGCGGCAAATGCAACCCTCAGGTCATCCTCGACTATCTGTAGTGTATCCAGAATCCTGGTCACAAGTTCTAACCATTCTGTGGCTACTGTGGAATCGGGGTTCCCAACGAAGGTAGGAGGGTCAAGACGCCGAAACTCTCACATCGCAACAGTCGCCCTCGGCTCGGGTACTCTTGCCCCTCCCCTAGCGGCCTCGGCTAGCTGACGGATGGAGCAAACCATCTCACGCAGCAAGTCTACCCCCTCTACAGGTCTGTGGGGAGTATTTGCATCCCCAGCATCAGGGATTGGCACATCCTCTTGACCCAAACTACGGCCACGGCCTCGACCACGGCCTCTTCCTCTCTGCGAAAATATAACTTCTATAAAAAAGAAATATAGAACATAACATAAGATTCATCTCATCATGTTATCACAAATATCAACTACATAACTATGCTAACACTTGGCCATAAATGATCATGTAAACACATCTCACACACCGAGGAGAACCGATAAAAGTGACGCGTCAATTTGGGTAACCTACTTAGATTTCTTACCGGAAAACACGTCGGTCAAATGCATTTCTAACTTGGCTTCCAAGTCTGTTAATCTAAATGCCCGAAGGCAAAACCAATCAATCCTAAGGTTCAACCCCCATGCTCACATATACACGGCATCTACATACTCAACATGTTATCATACTCATGTTATGAAAGCATTTAGATACATGCAATCAAGCACACGCAACCATCCTCACAAGGTGATGCAATCTCTTCCCACGGCTTATAGGTATTTGAACCCAGAGCTCTAATACAAAGTTGTGACACCCTGATTTCCAAACAATAAAATTTTGCGGAAACCAAAACAAAAACGAGTCTTTTTTTTGAAAATAAATTCTCAAAACACGCCATTTTAAACCAAAAAGGGTACCCAAAAGATTTTCCATCCAAAAGCTTCCTTTCGAAACAAAATCGAACTTTTCCACACAGCGACTGTCTGCTCGAGCGGACCCTCCACCGCTTGAACGGTGAGACACCCGAGAGATTTTCAAGCAAAAACCAAAAAAACTTTCCAAGACTAAAAAACACACCTAAAAACCTTATCTTTGAACAAGGGTTTAAATAACCAAAGAATTTGGGACAAAACGTTCATTTGATAAATAAGTCACTCCTTCGACTCGAAAGCGAATCATGGAAAACGTTTAACCCTAACCAAAACAAACTAAAAACAACAATCAACCCAAGGGTTCTCTCTCAAAATCATAAAACATACATGCATTGATATAATTGCCACAAGATTTATGTTCCGAAACATTACATATCAAAACATGTTCCAAAATAAAACGAAAGGGAAAACTAAGAAAGTCTTCCGCCGCTTCCAGCTCTCCAAGATCATCCCGAATGATCATGTATACCTAAAAAATGATTTCAAATCCCACACCGTGAGCCGAGACTCAATAGAAGGCAGACTAGCATGAAATAAAAACTAAACATGCTAACACAAATATATGAATATTCCGATTCGCATGAGCCTCAAACACGGTTTTACACAACCCACAATGATTCACATGCAACTCATACATCTTCACGGGTTTTCACTGTAGGGGCAAAATCGGCCCCTCATATTCACCGTAGGACCAAAATCTGCCCCTCATAAAGCATCTTCACGGGCTTTCACCGTAAAACTAAAATCTGCCCCTCATAATGCATGAATGAACCAAAGTCTGCATGCACACAGCCATGTACAAACATTACATTCACAAATTAACGTCATCCACCTAATCATGGAGACCAACGAACGTTAAAACGAGGCTCAACCTCAACGGTTAGCTCAAAACCTCCAAAATTAGGTTTTCGCAAACATTTGCATAAATCTTTCCAGTTTTCAAAGCTCCTTTTCTCAAAAACAACACGACGCATACGTCTACTAACCTTATAATAAATCATAAAAATGCACAACATGCTTTGTAGCCGCCTAAACATGGCTTAAACGCAAAATTCGAGATTTAATGCATTTGTAAACGGTGGAAACGCATAAAACTTCACATAGCACCCCTTTATGACAAGATAGTCTAAAATCCTACTTCGGTGAGTTAAAACTCGAAACTTTGAACACCGGCAAGAAACCAAAGTCGTCAAAACGTGATTCCGTTCGGATGAACGCGAAGCTCACAGCAAGGAACATCGAGGATCGACTATTCGAACGCTAAGATCCGAACCCAAATCAACCCGAAAGCTAGAGAGAAGGTAGAGTGTTTGAGTGATCTTTCTAGAGAGAGGAGAGGAAGCTTGCACAAAAAGCTTTAGCACAAAGCCCAAGGCACGAGTTGTCTTACAAATATCTCACAGTCGGCTGTCCGCTCGAGCGAACATAGATCCGCTGGAGCGGTCCCCCACCGACTCAACTCTCTGCCACCAACTCGCTCGAATGAACAGAGCTTCGCTTGAGTGGTTATCGCTGGGTGAAAAACCGAACAAAAGATGCATTACCAAGCCCGCGCATGCATAACACATATAAAAACATAATATTCTATAACGATTAAAGTAATAACCAACACATCGAATAAACATTGCGAAAATAAAACGGAACCGGGTCTCACAGCATGTGACACATCCTCCTTTTCAGAAGGCAAGAGACGAAACAATTAATATTTCTCATAACTGGAACACTAAGAAAGAAGAAGGAAACACTTCCAATATAGCAATATAAAAGAGAAGGAGAGATTAAATTATGGACCACCCAGAAAATGTAGAAGTCAGTGAATAGTATGCAATACTCACAATTGTACTCAGTCCACCCAATAGTCTGATTTTCGAGATCATACAAAACTAGCTTATTTGATAGCACCAGATCTGCATTTGAGAGGAAAAATTGCCCGAGTGAATAGGAGTACAACTTATCAATCTAAATTCTTTTTTTATTTTTTTCCTCAATGCAAATGGCATTGGCCATCACATCAGTTGCTGTAATCAATGGCCTAAAGCATTATCAGCCGTATAATCAGAGTACATTCATCAAGAATATTATGTTTCAAAAGATTTCTGAATAGCTCTGAATAGTAGCTTCAAATATTATAACACGTCATCAGGAATTCGTCCTTCAGTTATGAAAAGTTATGCAAACAAAAATCAGACCTAATTTGGTAAGTAATCAGCTGCAGAATAAAAGGCTATTTTTAGTTTTAGTATAGAAGGCAAGTAACCACTTAGTCCTGTAAAGGGTGCTGGAAGGTGCATCTGACATTTTCTCCTTTTTTCCTTTTTCTTTTTTCTTTTTTTGTTTTTCTGATAAATCTGCAAAGTGTATCTGACATTAGATTATCTTAATTATAGTTAACTTATTAGAGCATTGTTCTTGCATGCTTGCCAAAAGAAGCTACAGAGCACTGTTTATCCACTATCCTCCAAATTTGGCTGGCAATTACACTTTTGGCATCTTAAAACTCCAAGAGGATATGCAACAGCAATTTATGATCCCATATGCCATGAGACATTCAAGTCACTTCAGATCAGATAATTAATAAAGTGTCTGCATATAAAGCCATCATATCACAAACCTAATCACATTTTATCAACTTATGAACCATAGAAATATCCATGTTCACGATTTTCAAACGATAGTTAAGTAGGAAAACCTTCCCAAAGGTTAGTTTAGGCAAACCCCAGGTTGTAGACCACCTAACCAGTAAAACATACTTCCAAGTTCCAACGAACTCGCAATGGCCTTTCAGTCTTCTCACAGTTCACAAGCTAAGGTTTCATTCACAGGAATTAAGTATAAATTCAATACAGAATTGGTGTTAATTCAGGAGGTGGTCGTAGCTATACCAAATGAATTTATGACGGAGCCTCTGTTTGGACTAGCTTTTTTTTCAAGCTTTTCGGCTTAAAAGCCAAAAAAAAGCCAACTGGTTTGGGCTAGCTAGGTTTTTTCCTACTTTTTTTCACTTTTTCTACATGATTTGACATCTACTTTTTTACAAAAAAACCAAAAAGTCTAAAAGCCACTAAAAAAAGCTAGTCCAAACACAAGCATAGTGTCACGGGGTTGCCCTTTGATAAAGCCAATTCCGTGATGTCGTTTGGTCGTGGCAAGGATAGCCATACGGCATACAGCACCGCAGTACAAGACAGTAGCAGCACGCATGGGCGCAGAGTGGGGTGTGCGCAAGAAGCATAGCCCGGCGCCAGGCACGACGAGCAACAGTTTGGCATTAGGTTTTCGGATCTCAAACGACGTCTGATAGAGTTGATATTTTTATGATAGCTTCATCCATTGAACTAATATGCTGGGCCAAAATTTGGGAATTTTTCAAAAATAAATAATATTTTTGAAAATCCATTAGGACTCCTCAAGCAGTTTGATGTTTCCTCCTGCTAAGATAGAGATGGCTAAGAAAGCTATTATAAAGGGAGGTAGTGGTGTGTCAGCTACCAACCCTCCCCCGTGTCATCACAGTTGGTATCAGAGCCAAGTTACTCCTTTGTGGGGTGCGTTCTTGGACAGAATTTGCAGTAGTGTGATATCTTTGTTTCTGTGAAGCTAGATGCCAATTTGAAAGGAGCAATGCATGAGACCTCGAATATGGTGATTGTAAATAGTGATTGTATTGCCTCCACGACTAAATAACAAAATCGATGCTTGGGGCTTAATAGCAGAAGGTTTTGGGGTGTCCGAATGAACAGAGTTATCTTCAGATGATGCCTTTTGAAGCAGCGAGTCGTGCTTAAGGTGGGAGTACAGCGGCATAGTGGTGTGTAGTCTCTTCTATACCGGATGGTTTGTCTCCTTCCACTTTGATGACTTGGTGTGAGCAAGTTTTGATGTGTGGACACATTGTAGCTCGAGATGCTACTAAACGTGCATGGACATGGGTGGATAGTTGTGCTACTTTGTTGGCTATATGATGTTTGCTACTGCAATATAGATTTGAAGTGGCAGTCATACTGATGTCGTGTGTTTTGTGAGCATTGTCTTATCATCGTTGAGACGGCGGCATGTCAACAGCTTAACCGGGCATATGGCATTTTCACTGGTTTGTTTCATGAAGCTTGTGCTACATCCAATTTGGTTGTTCCATTCTAAAGGTGTGTTTGATTTGAGAATCTTCAGCTTGTCAGTCGGGTTTCCTTCCATTAATGGGTCTGTATATGTGATTGTGCTTGTCAGTGGATTTGCATCTTAAAGCTTGGTTGTTGGCTTCAAATTGGGCTAGATCGGAAATATATTTTTAGAAATACTTTGTGGTCTTGATTCCCGCGTGCAGAGGCACCGTGTGCATGTGCAGTCAGAGAAGAACTGGATGACAGTGGCAGTTACAGTTGCAAGAGGGCAACCACATGGCGGGGTGGTAAAGTCAGGACATTGATGCGGTGCCAGGTTAAGTGCACCTTGAATTTGGATAGTTCGCCTGTTGAGAGTTGGCAAACCTTCCATGTGTTGGATGGTGTGATAAATCTTCAAGGGAAGTGAAAAGTACCTTTAAGATCATTGTCAGGGTGAAAGCCGCGAGTAGGCTGAGGTACAAGACATTTTTGAGTTTACATCTTAATTGCCAACGCAGGGGACATTAAGCAGAGTTATGCTAGAGAGTATGACCATCGCCAGAGGGCAACCAGTTGAGTTCCGCTAGAGGGCATCGACACCGTCAGTTGACGAAGAGTTCAAGTTTGCTAGAAGGCATTTGAGCTGAGCCAAAGGGCTACCTTTCAACTTCAGGTTTGTTAGTAGGCATTTGAAGACAAGTCAGAGGACTTGACCAGAGCATGTCAGAGGACATCAGCCAGAGGGCTACATTTTGTATCTACCAGAGAAGGCAGAGCAGGGCTAACAAGCAAGCAGAGTTTGTTAGGAGAGCAACAGCCAGAGGGCTTTGCATGAAGTGCCAAGAGGGCCAAAGTTTGGAGTGCGTTGATGAGGACATCAACCATTCGAGTGGGGAAGGATGTCACGGTCTGCCGATAACGTCCTTTGCGAAGCAGTGCAGTACCCTATTTCTTGTTGGTTAACACCAGTGGTATGGTGGCGCGAGCAGTATCCACAAGAGTTAAAAGCGAGGAGTCGCTTGACAGCTTAGAGGAGCATTTTGAGTTTAGCTCTAAGGAGCAAGCTCTAAATTGACAGAGAAATATTGAGTGTTGTTGACAACGGACCATTTAACAAGTAATGCCAAGATAGAGATCAGCTCAATGGAGCTTTGCTGTGTTTGAAGTCGAGTCTTCTCAGAGGAGAGATAGGTACTTGGCCCATTGAGATGGATGTTGGTGGCAGGTTATCACGACGGACTGTTGGTAATCGGTGGATATTGAAGCAACTTCAAATGAAGTGGAGCTTAGCATGTAGCACTTGCACTTTGTGCTACATCAACGAGGACGTTGATGGTTCAAGTGGGGGAGAATGTCACGGGTTGCTCTTTGATAAGGCCAATCCCGTAATGTCGTGTGGTCGTGGCAAGGACAGCCCAGAGTAGGCCCACAACAGTGTTCAGGAGTACTGGCAGCATTAACCCTAGAACGTGTCATAATGCCCTAACAAGACCATACGGCATACAGCAGCGTAGCACAAGACAGTAGCAACGCGCATGGACGCAGAGTGGGGCGTTTGCAGGCAGCATAGCCCGGCGCCAGGCACAATGAGCAATAGTTTGGCATTGGGTTTTCGGGTCACAAACGACGTCCGATAGAGTTGATATTTTTATGATAGCATCATCTATTAGACTAATATGTTGGGCCGAAATTTGGAAAATTTTCAAAAATAAATAATATTTTTGAAAATCCATTATGACTCCTTAAGCAGTTTGATGTTTCCTCCTGCCAAGATGGAGATGGCTAAGAAAGCTATTATAAGGGGGATAGTAGTGTGTCAGCTACCAGCCCTCCCCCATGTCATCACTAGGCACTGAAGTGGACAACCCCAAGGCAACATTTGGGGTGGGCTCTAGGCACCAAAGAGAGGTGTTTTAGAGTTTCCATGCGGGCACGAGTGCCCCATGGACAATGTCAACTGAGAGGATCTGGAGGCTTTAGACATCGCGCGTAGAACTCAGGAAGGAGGTTGAGGACACCGACTCGCTTGCCCCGCGGGCTATCTCTCTTATTTGAGTGTCCTAACCCGATTAGGCTATCAAGGCACCACCGAAAAGCCTCGTGTGCCGGCCACTTGCATGTTATGGGTTCGACATTGCTTGTAGGGGTCCTGTGGCCTAAGATGTGTGGCTTACGGCTAGAGTCACACTTTGATGCTATTGTTGGACGCATAAGCCTATGAAACAAGTCGAGCAGCTTGACGAGTGAATTGGCATAATGCACTTTTGGCCTAAGGATCGACATTGCCTTGCTCAAGTGGCACGTCATGTGCATTGCTTAGCACGCGTATACGCATGAGGACATCGCCATGGGCATGAGAGTGACCCTTGGTGTCATATAGGATACGAGGCACCCTTGACTTTCAGAGATGAGCTATACCGACCCGTTACACGTTGAGAAGCTTGTCAGCTAAGTTGGACATTAATGTCAACACGTCTGTGTTACTTGTTCGCCTAACGAATATGGGACTTCAGTTGGGGGAGCGCCTTACTTAGGATGAGTTTGGTGCAAGGAAGCTACTGTGCCGTTCGGTTTGCAACTTGGGACGTCAAGTCGTCAGGTGGCATCTCGGTTATATGGGACTTCTGTGAGGGGAGTTTGTTCTTGCTTGATAAAGCATGGGCCTTTGAGAAGAAATTTGATGACTGGGTAACAAAAAATACTCGGATTGTCAGAAAATAGGTAGATTCGAGCTTGGTGGAGTTCGAATGCCACACGAGAAAAAATTTTGTTGCGTCACTAAAGTGTCACCCCGTGACACAGAGGCACGTTGAGGCATTTGGGGATGATTGCACTCCTGCCCTCAGATTTTGGAAGTTTCTGTTTCCACACATGCATGCACCCACAGGCCCTGCACATATATACATGCACTTAATGCTCGAATGAGTGCGTGCATGCATACTTTGTTTTTGTAGATTGAAGTGTCTAGGAGATTGTTAGTATGTAATGCTAACTTTAATTCATAGAGAATTAAAATAAAATTATTTTTATTCTAGTACATGCCAAATATTCAAGATCAGGGAGCTAAATAAAGCTTGGAGGATCCCCTGGTGGACTTGCATGAATCCCAACTGTTGACTAAGTATTTCTCCATCTTCTATATTCATGAACGTGTCTGTCAGGATAACAAAATGAGGGCGCGCTGCTTCATAACTACCATGGGGAAGCTCCCTAAGAAGTGGGGGTTAAATGCCCCGTGGCCATTCTTGGTTTGAGTCATGTCTTTTTTTTATTATGAAGCTTGTCAGATAGACAAACATCACTATAGTTCTTTTTCTTTTAGTAGTACTAGTCGTTAGTCTAAATCATTTGCAATGGAACGCGTCTGTCAGGATAACAAAATGAGGGCACTGCTTCATAACTACCATGGGGAAGCTCCCTAAGAAGTGGGGGTTAAATGCCCCGTGGCTATTCGTGGTTTGAGTCATACGTTTTTTTTTTTATTATGAAGCTTGTTAGTTAAACAAACATCACCGTAGTTCTTTTTTTTTTTAGTAGTACTAGTCGTCAATCTGAGTCATTTGCAATTGTCCATACAGACATCTGGGGTTCATCTCGTATTCCGAGTACTAATGGATATTTTTATTTTGTAATTTTTGTTGATGATTATTTTCGTATAACCTGGTTATTTTTATTGAAAGAAAGATCTGAATTACCTTATACTATTTCCACGTTTTATAATGAATTTTTAACTCCATTTGAAAAGCGTATTAAGATTCTTCGATCTGATAATGTTTTAGAATATATACAGTCTTCTATTACTGCTTTTTGTGTTGATCATGGTATCATTCATCATATCAGTTGTGCACACACATCTTAACAAAACGGCGTTGTTGAACGCAAGCACTGTCATTTGTTAAATATTGTTCGTACCATGTTATTTCACCCCCAGGTACCCAAACATTTTTTGAGTGATGTCGTTCTTACTGCATGTTACCTCATTAATCGCATGTCGTCTGCTGTTCTTGATCACCAATCTCCCTTTTCCATGTTATACCCTAATTCTCCTACCTTTTCTCTCATTCCTCGTGTTTTTGGGTGTACTGCCTTTGTGCATGTGCTTGATCTCGGTCATGATAAGTTATCCTCTCGAGCTCGTAAGTGTCTTTCTCAGGTATTCTTGTACTAAAAAAGGATATCGTTGTTATCATCATGAGTCTTGTCGCTATTTTGTGAGTGTTGTAACCTTCTCTGAGTCTGTTCCCTGCTTTACTCCCTTCAGGTCAACAACTATCTTCTTATCTCATCCGTTATCGTCAGGGGGAGTCCTTTTCTCCCACTCTTCCTCTACTGGTCTCCTTACCTCCTACCTCCTACCTCCTACCTCCTAACTCATAACTCCTAACTCCACACTCCACCTTTAACTCTCTTTTACAAGTTTATCAGCGATCTCGAAATAAGTCTGGGCACTTCATCTTCTTCAACAGAGGTTCCTAACTCCTTAGCTTCGTCTTCTAATAATATTGACTTACCTATTACTTTACGTCTAGGTAAACGTACATGTACCCTACTGCAAATTTTGTGTTATATGATCGTTTATCCTCTTGTCTTCATTTCTTTACCACTACCTTGTCCTCTATTTCTATTCCATCTACTTATAAGCAGTCTTTGTCGATATTTGGATGCAAATTTGCTATGGATGAAAAAAGGAGAGCTCTTTATCAAAATCAAACTTGGGAACTCACTCCACATACACTTGTGAAGCATGCGGTGGGTTGTCCCTGGGTTTATACAGTTAATTACCTTCCAGATGGTTCTATAGAACGTCTTAAGGCACGTTTGGTTGCTAAAGGATACACTCAGACATGTCGTGTTGATTACTTAGAGACTTTCTCTCAGGTGACTCGCCTTAATTGTGTTCGGATTCTCTTGTCTATCGCAGTTATCATTCTTGACCGTTGTATCAGCTTGATATTAAGAATGTCTTTCTTCATGGTGATCTTTAAGAGGAAGTGTATATGGAGTAGCTACCTGGTTATATGGTTCCCGGTAGTGAGCATCTTGTGTGTTGTTGCCTACATGAGGCCCTATATGGATTAAAGCAGTCTCCTCGTGCTTGATCAATTTAGTTCTATTTTGCTTGCCTATAGTTTTTAGCACTCCACCTCTGATAACTCTATCGTTGCTCAGCGCTCATCTACTGGCACGCTATTATATTGATTGTGCATGTTGATGATATCATCATTTCAGGTAATAACTCAGATGGTATTGTTGATCTAAAATGGCATTTAGGGCAAAACTTCGATATGAAGATTTGGGTACTCTTCGTTATTTTCTTGGTATTGAAGTTGCTCGCTCTTCTCCAGGTATCTGTCTTTCTTAGCAAAAATATGTCGTTGATCTTCTTTCCGAGATTGGTCTTCTCGGGACACAACCTCTTGACACTCCAATGGAAGTCACTGTTAAGCTTGATGCTGAATAGGGTGACCTTTTTTGGAAGTTGGTCGGTATCAACGACTTGTTGGGAAGTTAATTTATCTTACCGTTACTTATCCTGATATCACATATGTAGTTGGGGTTGTCATTCAGTTTATGCAAACTCCCCGTCAAACCCCATTTTGATGATGTTTGTTGTATCCTCTGTTACTTCAAATGTGTTCCAGGTCGTGGCTTGCTATATCATCCATCTAATACATTATCTGTGGTTTGGGCCAGAAATCAGCTTGATCGGCGGTTTACCTCTGGTTATTGTACCTTTGTTGGTAGTAATCTTGACATTTGGCATAGTAAAATAGAATGTGGTTGCTCGTTCCACGCCGAAGCCGAGCCCCGTGCTATAGTGCATATTGCCTCTGAAATGTTGTGAGTTCAATCCTTTCTTTAGGTTTTAGATATCCAGCCATCTACACCCATGGAGATATTTTGTGAAATCAAGCCGCCATCTTTATTACTAATAATCTAATTTTTCATAAGCCGACTAAGCATATTGAGGTCGACTATCACTTTATTCATGATTTATTACCGACAAAGCAGATTATCACTCCATATGTTCGCTTAGAGTATCAATTGGGTGATATTCTTACCAAACCATTGTCTACTTCTAATTTTCGGCAACTTCTTTCTAAGCTGGGCATGCTTAACCTCTACGCTCCAGCTTGAGGGGGAGTATTAGATAATTACTTATGTTTGTTATGGTCGTTTTGTAATTATCTTAATGTTTATTATATAACTACTGATGTAGTGTAGAGGCTATATTTAAGCCTCATTATTTTCTCATAATAATATTTTTCTCTGTCCTTTCTTCTTCTTTCTCTTCTCCTTTAACCTTAAATCACTACTTACAACATAACTGAAACAAACGGAACATAAGACACATATAGTTCCATTAGCATGTTCTGGGACAAGGGAACACCAAAAGAATAAGGGTTGAAAGAAGAAAGAACCTAAGAAACATCACCTCTACTGGCAGAACATGTAGCAAAACCTAAAAGTAAATGGAAAACAATGAGCTATATAAATAATCTCTGTAGGCATGTAGGCTCACCCGCTCAGGGTAGATCAGATTAGTCGAATCTAGAAAGATAGTGTGCGCATTAGTGGTTGGAGACCGCAGGAGTTAGAGAAGATAAGAGGTCAAGGCAATTTTAGAAACAGAGAGATGGCACTTGAGAAGTCATCCAGAGAAGATAAGATATTATGATCTAAGAGCTCAAAAGTGTTTCCCAAGATCTGAGAGTCAACTCTTGATAGGTGGGAACCAAAAGAGGGGGCTACTAGCTCACATAGGCGGTTCCTCATTTGCTTGGCAAATGGAGGGTAACAAGCTACTCTACGAGTACTATGCTTAGATTTTGTAGTTCATATCATTAGAGCTGCAGATGTAGGTGTGATATGTAAAAGTTCATATCATGAAGACTATCGGGTGTTAAGCATGATATGTGCTCGAAAAAATTGGGTGCCTTAGTCACCGTCCCTCTATCTCTATAATTTGTTAAGGTGCCGCTTGCCATTTTTGGTAATTTTCTGCTAATTAGGGATTTAACGAATTTAGCTTCCTTAAGTGGTTGGACCCTTTAGGGTTTCGTCATTACAAATATGTGCCAAGCCTTAGGGCTTAGCAAGATTTTGATTAATAAAAGTATTATGAGAGAGACTCTCACTTGTTTTGTTCGTGGTTAATCTTTATGTAACTATCATTCCATATATTCTTTCGTGCATCATAGAGGCACCAAAACTGTTACAGTAACACTGTTATGCAACAGTAAAGGCCGATTTTTATTATGGGCACAGAGTCTACAACCCTTCAATCAAGCTAGGTTTGCGATCCCGAAACTCATTCAGGAGATAACGAGACAGGGAGCTAGGTCGTTGTAGTTGAGGCGAGCTGGGTAGCTCGCTCGGTCTAAGGCGAGCGCTAAGGTGGATCGCTCATTCCGGGCAAGACGAGGGCAACTCATTGATTGCAAGGCAACTAGGATGGTTGCAAGGCGAGCAGGTTGGCTCGCTTGTCGAAGGTGGGTTCTCCAATGTGCCAAGGGGGGCAATTAATCCTTATACCTACCATCTAAAATAGCAACGAGAAAGTATTGTTTGAATTGACTAGAATTGACAACTAGTAATTGATAAAGACTTTACATACTAATTTTCACACAAAAATTGTACTTCCATTTCAACAAGACAATCCACATCTCTTTCCTATCTTGAGTAAAAACCCTCAGCCAAATCACCCTGATGAGTAAAATATAGAGCTCTGGTTACACATCAATTGGTCAAGAGATGAGATTCGGATAGCATGTGGATATAAATACTGAATATTTAACACAACTTGGGAGAGCAGCCTTGTGACACTACTCAAATAGACCCAAAAACAAGTTGAGGTTTTAAGAGACTCTGATGTGTATGATAGTTGAATTATAAATCCAGTTACACTTTGGATGATACCTCCCAAAATATTCAGTTCCTTTCCATCTTTTGATTCCATCCCACCATTCTGCCAGCCAACACACCACACGTCATCCTGCAAATTGATGTAGGAAATATATGAAGTACAAAAGACCCTTTGTGAATACAAGAACCACAATTCAGAAAATGATGTCCTATGGAAATAATATAAAGTAATTATCTTAAAACAACCACCTAATCTATATTAATGGCTACAACTTTGTCTTACACCAGGAACAGAATCCCCACAAGAATGGTTTGTCTACAACTAAGCAGTTTGAATATAGAGAACTCTCAGCACATACTATAAAATAGCATTTCTCTTTATGTAGATTAAAATAATAAGAGGTGCTAAAGTTGTAATGTGAACTAGCAGCAGCTTCACTACGCTTCCTGTTCATCTAGTACTAGCATTTATACTCAGGACATCTGCAGTTTTTCAGCTACTTTCATCCACTGTCCATTGTTCATTTAGCCATGTCTTATGTCCTTGTAGGACCTTTAACTTCAATTAAAAATTAATACTTCAGATAAAATTCTGTGAAAGAATTCATAAACATATAGCACAAGTAACAGTCATACATCAAAAAGCCCAAAGGAGAGATCGTAGGTATAAAGCATAATTTGTTATCTATTAATTTTAACCTGTTAAGTGAGGGGGATTATTGTACTTTTAGTATCTTTTGATCTTGATACATAAATAACAAGTGATAGGGAGTAAACCCTATGACGGGATACTCTCATTCAACGTTACTCTGACTCTCTCTCTCTCTCCCTCTCTCTCTCTCTCCAACAATCCTAACATGATATCAGAGCAAAGTTCTGGGTAGGAAAAAAATTCTTAGCAATTCTTTCTTTCTCCTTTCTGTTTTTTCTCCTTACTTGTTTTTGATTTCGGGTCCCTAAAAAAAAAAATTCCCTTGAAGATCGACTGGTTATCCTAACCATTTTTATGATTTTTCCCAAATTTCTTGCAATTTGTTTCATCGTTTTCCCCAAAAATTTTCAACTTTGGCGCCGTTAGGGTTTGTTCATACAAATCGCGATTGCGTCGCCTTTTTGCTTCAATTGATGGACTGTTCCTCCTTCATGGGTGTCGATTAGGAGTTTATGAGGTTCGAATTAACCCTATTTGATGTTTTGAGTCAGTTTTAAGCTCGGTTTAGGGGTGTCGTGACTTTGGAATTGATTTCGCAACTGTTTTTCGCGGCTGGTTTACTTCCTTTGCTCTATTTCAGTCTACTCCAGATGATTTTGGTTCTATTAGGGTTCACCAATCTTAATTGAGGTTCTTGAATGTTCCATTGAAGTTTCCAGCCATATCTTAGCTTTTCTTTGTTGGCTTTACTGCAATTGCCGTTTCAGTCTGCTTGTTTTTTGGGTTCCTATCGCCATATCAGATACAGAAAAGCCTTCTAGTAGTCATGAAAACACCGAATTGACTCGTTCAGAGACTCCTACTGATAGTCCGTCTCTTCAGATTAGTCCCGTGAAGTTGGATGGTAGCAATTATTTGATCTGGTCTCATTCCTGCAGTTTAGCCATCACTGCTCATGGTGTGTCTGGGTATATCACTGGTGAAACCAAATAGCCAATGGTCATGGGTCCTTCTCGCACACAATGGATAGAGAAAAATACACTTGTTATGTCTTAGTTGTTACACTCTATGTAGCCCTTCATTAGTTGCAGTTTTTTACTTCTGGATACTGCACATAAGATTTGATTTGCTACTGCCTAAACTTATTCACAGTCTGGTAATGATGCCCAGTTGTATGAGTTGAGAAAGAAACTCCGTAGGTTAGATCAGAAAGATCAATCATTGGCTCAGTATTATGCTGAGTTGACCAGCTTATGGAGCGAGATTGATTATTATGAAGACTTCCATACTTTTTGTACTACTGATGCTGCTTCTTTTCAAAAGATGGTAGAGAAGGAGCGAGTGTATGACTTCCTTGCCGGCCTCCATGTTGACTATGATCCGATCTGTTTTCAGATTTTGGACCACGATCCGTTTCCTACTCTGCAACAAGCATATGCCTATGTCCAATAGAAAGAGAGTCGCCGTCATGTTATGATTCCTATTTTCAGTCTATTTTCAGTCAGGAACGCTTTGTGTTATCTGTCACATCTATACCTCGCACAGGCCAACCTAATCATACCAAATTTGGGGAGAAGAATGGCTCCGTAGCTCGAGATCAGCTACGTTGTGAACACTTTGGTAAATCTCATCATACTATTGACCATTGTTGCAAGTTATATGGTCGTCCTCCTTCGGGACGTGGAGGTGGACGTGGTGGTGGACGTAGTGGATCTATTCGCTCTCATGCTCATCTCTCCGAGATCCCTACCAGCACATCGGGTTGATATCTCCTCTTCTATTGCCTCCACTTCCTCATCCAACTTTGCTCATTCAGGTATATTTCCTATTGCACTTAGTGCGATTGCCTCTCATACTCCTTGGATCATTGATTCAGGTGCCACCGATCATATGACTGGGTCTTCTACTTTATGTTCTTCTTACTCCACTTGTTTTGGTAAAGATAAGGTTAGAATAGCCGATGGTTCTTTATCTTCTATCTTTGGTAAAAGTTCTATTCATTACTCTTCTTTACTTTCTCTATCTTATGTCATTTATATTCTCAATTTTTCTACTAATCTTTTATCTGTTAATAGTCTTGCCAGCTACTTAAACTGTTTGGTAAACTTTTTCCCCACTCATTGTGTTTTTCAGGAACTGGAGACAGAGAAAATGATTGGCAGTGGTAGTGCACAAGGTGGCCTGTACTTACTGGATGTTGTCAATCAGATCAGATTAGCTGTATATTTAGCTGTATATTTTAGTTTCCATTTTAGTTTAGATATGATTGCTGTAAATCTGTATATTGCTAATAATCAGCCATGTAATTAGCGAGACGATTGTTATATAATGAGAAGAAATCCTCACTTTGAGGTATCGAATAAAATTGACATGGTATCAGAGCCAAACATGTAAACAAAACCCTAGCCGTCACTCTCCAGCCGTCGTCAGATAATAGCTATGCCGGCACCCTCGTCCTCACTCGCCAGAACCCTAGCCGTCGCTCTCTTGGCGTTGCATCCTCACGTCGGCAACTCTGGTGGTTTTTTTTTGTTTGGTTATGTGGTTCTCTCAGGCGACCTCTGTGGTCGTATCGATCCTAGTGCTTGTCGGCTTTGGTTCGCAAACCCTAGCTCTTCTCTCGCCGGTGTTGGTTCTCTACACCTCAGGCGCCGTCGTCATCTTCTTCTTTCCTGGTTTTCTGGTTCGCAAACCCTAGCCCTCAACGCCCTTCAACCTCGCCTCGCCGACCTCCAGTGACTCTGGTTCTTGGTTCCTTCGCTCACGTCGGCAACCTCCCTGGTTGAGCCGACCCTGTGTGTTTTCTTGGTTCGTGCCTCGTTGCTTCATTTTGGTTCGTGATTCTGTTTTTGGTTTTCTTGGTATTCTATTTGGCTCCTTTTGGTCCACTG
>JAULJZ010000009.1:8085428-8097101 GCA_032270985.1 Heliamphora pulchella | reverse complement strand
GTCGTCAAAAGGAGTCCATAATCAATCAGAATATCAGCTCGTGCACTGATCAGCTCTGATACCATTTGTAACATTCCCATCCCGAACCATAACGATATTGTCAACTTCGGACTAAGCCCTCGTGGGTTTAAATCGTGTCACTACAAGAAAAGAATGTGAACTAAATTTTCTTACCTAGCCAATGTGGGATAAGATGCTACATTAACTTTATTGGCTAGCGAGATATTGTCCCACTCTGATACCATATTAACAATCACAAAAATTCACCCAAAAAGGCTAGCCAATGAGCTTTCGTTTGGGCTCATTTCTCTTACTTGCATACCCAAGATCAACAGTGTGAACTTCTTACGTGGGACAGTGTCGTTACAAACTTCACCCTTTATACTCTCACATCCTCGGGAGGAATCCGTAATCAATCAGAACGCCAACTAGGCCCCCATCCTAAACCAACACAATAGTGTCTAATTTGAACTAAGCTCTCACAGCTTTAAAACGCGTCATTACTAGGAAGGAATGTGCAGGATGACGCGTCACATTAACTTTATTTGCTAGCGAGATGAGACATCCAACACATATTTGCATAGCATGGACAAATCTCAACTAATAATTTGAAATACATTTAAGGGGAAAAAGCAAGAATATCGGAATGTGCCACCTCCACTAAGAGGTATCAGCTAATACACTACTAGCATATAACACCGGAAAACAACAACGTAACAATCAAGAGAAAATCATCAACAAAACTATAAAACAAGAAAAAATCAATTTTATCCTTTTTCAGAGTTTCAAATAATAGCCAATTTCAGTCCATCTCCAAGAAACACTTGCTTGTCAATGTGAAGACTGAAAAAACAAGTAACTACAAGGAATTATTACAAAAGCATAAAATAAAACATGGGAAAGTGCAACTACAGGATAGATCCATACCTCAGCAGTCCGCACCTCTTGTGCATAGGTTGGTGAAACCGTTGTTACAATGTTAGAGAACACAATTGCACCCTAAAGACAACAGGAACATGTACAAAATAAGTGGCAGAGAAAAAACCACCTCAAAATAAGTTATTGACGAAGAATAATCTATCTACCTTAAGAGGATTGATCCTGTCATGTGCCAAGTTATCCTGCATCCTATCTGGTCTATTAAGCTGGTGAACATCAAGGCCACAGGATGCCAATTCTGAAGCAGGTGCACTCCCTTGGTACTCAAAATTGTGACATGTAAAGCATATTCTAGCTGAATTCAATCCTTTTGGTGCATATAGATCCCAATAAAGTGGTGCCTGAGAAGCAATATTTTAAGTTCAATTGCACAATAATGAAAAGTCATGGATTAGAGAAGGAAAGATGCAGAAAACTGATATCTAAATTATCCATACAACAAAAGATGTCTGCCAATCATGGCAATGAATTATGTCTGGTTTCTTGCCAGCTTGAAAAAGCAACTCAAGGGCAGCTCTGCTAAAGAATGAGAAACGTTTAAAGTCATCATGCTCCCCATAAAATTGTCCTCTCCAGAAAAAATTACCAGGATGATGAGGCTCAATAAAATAGACAGGAAGGCCTGCAAAACCAATTTACAATTAAATGAAACACCTATATACAGCCAGACACAAGTCTGTGTGTGTGTAATTAAATGTGAAAAATTGTCTTACCCTCAACAATGCCAACCCAGACTTTATTTCTGAAAAGGTGACCATCAAAATATGACTCTACTACCACATCTAGGGCCTGTATACATTAACCAATTAGGTAACTAGAAATGATTCATGAATATTAGTTCCTTAAAAATATAATCACTTTCTAACAATGAATATACCCTTAAGTCACGAATACGCTCATATTCCATGCAATCATACTTGGGAAGAATAATTTCAACATGATGTCCTCTCTTTTGTAATGCTTTACCAAGACCAGTCACAACATCCCCTAAACCACCAACCTGTTATCACAACAAGCAATAACTTATTAGAAGATTTTTACGTGGTAAAGAATGAAGGGAGCTAAAAAGGAATCCTTTTTCTTTTTTCTCCGTAGACTTCACTCCAATACCTAACTTAAAGAAGGCCAACACGACAGCTGAACAAAGCTCACTAAATAAATCAGTCCACATGCAAGCATCACGAGACATAGAAAGCAACAGTGCAAGACACAAAATATAAGCTAGCTCTCATCATTTATGGGTTTTTTGTGTAGGATGCCAAGATCAAGTTGAAAAAGGTGTGAATAAGAAGCTGTGGGATGGTAACATTAGCTTCCATTACCAGCTAAAGTTGCGGAACAATATTCCAACACCAAACATCAGTTAAACCTCCTTGTTTGCTCTAAGGTGATGGATGATTCCAGTAAAACATTGGTAACTCAAGGTCGAGGACTCGAGTTTCTCCCAACCTAGGGATCAGTGTAGTAAAGCATAACAATTTGTCATTTTGTAATAACATCCTAATTGCTAAGTCTTCTAATATGCACAGAAAGTAGACTTGATGGCCTGATGGTCTATTGCACGAACAGATTCCCAATTCCATTATTATTTTAAGACTCTATTGGGTAAGGTTTCCAGATGGCCAGGATTAAGATGTCCGTGGTTAACTATCCACTAGTTTATTCAGGGAGGCATTACAAATTGTGTCTAACAGTTAATTCTAATTGAATGTTTTTTTCTGGCAGATTAACCCATAAATAATTAACAAATCTATAGATTTTCACCTGATTCTAGGGTTTTGCAACCCAAATTTCTTTATTCTCCTCGTTCATTTTCCTATCAGTTCGTCTTTTTTACTTTTCCTTTTTGTTTTTCATGTTGGCTTGGCTAGATAATTTGTTAATATAATGAAAAGTATTCTGATTTCCAATTATGCTTTCCAATGCTTGATATAAAAGAGCTACTTCGGCTGCTCACCTAAGTCCAACTCCTAACTTATTTCTCCTTACAGAAAGTCACAATATGAAGGAAACAGTCTCTAAATAACATTGAACAATTTGATACTTCTTAAAATATTTCATTAAGAACTTAGGCGCCCAGTAACAACTGACAAGCAGTTCACAATCTTGCAATATAACAAAACACAAACAACTCAGGCACCCCAACAAGTACTAGCTATTTGCAATCTTAAAACAAAACAATCTTAAATTGTTGACCTTAAGCTAAGTTCACCTTAGCAACTGGCGCCATCTCTGCTGCAATATGAATGATATGCAATCCTGCACTAGAGATCAACAAAAAATACAAGTTAAAGAATAGAATATATGAATCATAATTCAGAACTTACAAATTAATACCGTGTTGGTGACGATATCAGCCCGAGAAATGTAGCAATAGCTTCACGCTCTTTCTTCTCTTTGCAGGCCATGTATGCGTCACGAATACGTCCATCTCTCTTCCACACCATTTCTCTCAACAGCTTTGCATCATTAGTTGAGATTTTCTTCTCAATAAACCAACCATCAATCATAAGCAATAAACGACTATAGAACTCCCAAGGCATGTCATCCACAGCTTCATCCAGCGCCCTTTTCTTGCTTTCTTCTTTCAAACTATCAAGTGTATCTTGAAATTCTTTCACAGATTCTTGATATAGCTGAACATAAGAATGTATCTCTTCATCAGACCTTTGAAGACGCTCCTCCAGAAGTTTTATCTTCTGTTGCATGAGTTCATTATACTGTTGCAATTTCTCTGATGATGATTTATAGACATTAGCCTCCTCAAGAGATTCTTCCAACCTATCAACCTTCTTCCGGAGCTCCTGGTTTTGCTGTAACACCAAAATAGCTTGATCAGCCTGTTTGGTTGCCTTATCTAGCAATTCCTGCAAATGCTCTACCTTTTCCCATAAGTTCTTGCATTCAAACTTCAAAGTAGAAAGTTTTGAAACATCTTCCTGAGAGAGAGAAAATTTAATCTCCAACTCTTTTAGAGAAGTTTCCAAGAGTGAACGTTCTTTCTCCAGCATTAGAACACGTTCATCGGTTCCTTTGACATCACTAAGCTCTGCTTTTAGTGCTTCTAAATCATCCTTCAATGACATATTTTCTTTCCTCAATGAATTAAGTTCCTCATTAAGAAAATGAACACTTTTATCATGCAAAACGGGGATTACTCCATGCACATCTTGCACACTTCTACTAGAGCCATCCCTAGAAGATAGTTCACTTTGCAGCTTCTCCAACTCGTTTTTGAGGAATTCAACGTGTATCTTTTCTTGAGCAGCAACTTTGATTCGTGCATCAGTTTCTGCCAGTCTCATCCCTAAAATGTTGATTTCTGCTTGTAAAGCCTGCTTCTCATTGAGAATCATTTCAAGATCTTGAAGTGCACGAACTCGAGCTTGGTTAAGGAGGAGTATATCTATGATGCCATGAAGAAAAAAAAAGAGAGAGAGTAAAACAAAGTTAATACACCTCCATAAATTGACCCAAAAAAAGAAAATAGAAAATTGCTATTACAAGGTGAAAGGTTAGAAGGGAAACAAAACATCCTACTTTTCTCTGCATTCCTTATCATGCCTATCAAATCCTGAAGATGAAAGCTTGAGAGTTGCTCTCCACCATCTGCATTCATCAACTGTTAAACAGAACAAGCTTGATTATTTTG
Source organism: Heliamphora pulchella (assembly GCA_032270985.1). NCBI lineage: Eukaryota > Viridiplantae > Streptophyta > Magnoliopsida > Ericales > Sarraceniaceae > Heliamphora > Heliamphora pulchella. Next base: position 8,092,510 of record JAULJZ010000009.1, on the reverse strand, counting down.
TCAATGATTGATTGAAATTGAGTTATCATCAACTAATATGTAGAAAAAGAAATTAGGAACTCTCAACAATTCATCACCCAAACAGAACACATGAATTCCTGCAATTCCTTTATGTCTATTGAGATACATGTGTAACTGTGAAGAAAAAATATTAGCAATGCTATTATTTACTGTAAAGAATCTTTAGTAGGAAATGTGACTTAATACATAAAAATGCTTGCAACTAGAAGATGACTTGCTTCCAAACACATTCCACCAATATTATTTCTAGAGTTTTGACTTTTTAATGAACAATCCTTCCAAACTCATATCAATTTAACTAACAAGTGCTTCCCAGATATGTGAAGATGCTCCTTGCAATTGAAGAAAGAAAAGACACAAGTGGCTTAAGAACAAGCAGCAATAGAAAATATGCATCCAATAATTCACTATACCTTAACTAACAAGGATAATTCATACCCCAAGATTGGAATTAGTAACACCTTTCAGCAGTTTGAAATATTTACCACTCACAAGAATTGACAATCTGACATTGGAAAACGATAACCAAATAAGATTCGAACAATATATGACAAGTGACAAATGGCAAACAAAATCCTCATGGAAATAACCAAAAAGGGAAGATAAAATCAACTAATTGCCTACTCCCCATATCACAATTACTAGGGCTTGAAAAACTGAATACTTGTTTTCGCCCTTCATTTGCATATATTTGCATGAGTTCCTTAGGGTCGTTAATGGCATCTTTTCATACAATAAGTTTTGTGCAGTAATACTTGCATCAAAATGATGCTTGAACTCGCTCACCCATGAAATGTCATGTAATTTGGATGTATGGCTCTGTTCATACATTTTAATTAATGTATGAACATGCATGCTCGTTTCCCAGCTCCCGCACTCCGTTACAAGGGTTGCACATGCATGCTCGTTTTGATGTGTATGGCGCAACTAAGTGTTCGGGGACATAGAGAACTAATTATTAATTGACTAACTTGGGTAATATATTTTAATTAATGTAATACTTTTTAAGAAAAAAAGTTTTTCACAAAAAAAAAATGGTTCTGAAAATTTTTCTTAGTGGTTTATATCGCTTTTACTGCTATTGTGGTCTTTAAGTTTGATAAATTCAACTTATAAATGTAATATTTATTTATGCCACACGGGCACATCAATTCATTTCTTGGCCATATACCTACTTACAGAAGTGGTGAGTGTGGTTACTCTCCGTTCTGAATATCTATATATGGTATTTACCTTAGCAAATGGAGATAAGATAACATTGGTATTTTGTGGTCCTTAGGAAATTGCTATTTTATTTATTATTTGTTGTTCGATAATTAATTCTTTGGATACAACAAAGGTGTGGCACCCCTATTCATTTATTTGTCAATTAGAATTGACGTGTTTGGATCTTTGGGATGTAATCATTTTGATTTGTTCAAGCACCTCTATTCATTTATTTGTCGATTAGAATTGATGTGTTTCTATATTTGCATTGTAATCATTTTGATTTGTTCAAAGCCTTGCAAAGGAATGTGTATCGCACTAATTTTGTAAGCGTTGACTTATATCAGCATGATGCACCAAAACTCAAATGCTTTATTGGATGGCATAGTAACAAAGCGTAACAGGAAGGACAATTCCAAACTCAAATGCTATAAATGTGGACAAAGGAGTCACTTCGCTCAAGAGTGTACTGAGCTAAAGAGGTAAATCTCCACATCAATATTCTTACATGTGTATATATATATTTGTTTGTTCACGTGCTTGTGGGTGTTCTATCCTTATTTGGATTGAAGACACGAGAGCAACCAAGCCAGGAGTAAAGGCATCAAAGTGTTTGTAGATCCCACAAAGTACTATACAAGTTGGAGCAAGAGAATAATCTATGAATTATTATTACTCACTAGTAACTCTTCATAGCTCGAAGGCTTAAAACGTACCCTATTTATAGTAGGCTAAACATAAACCTAGTAGAACAAGGAATTAATTATAATAGGAAAACTAAATCAACTCAAATTAGAAAACTTAATTGTAGAAACTTTAAATCCAACCTAAAAACTTAAGCTATTAGCTAGAGAGGTCTCAACATTATATTAAGTGATCATTCATTTCATACTCAAACTATGTAGGATTGAATACTCTCAACATTTCCCCTCACGTGCAAGTACTTTTTGAGGTTTGGTATATGTAGCCTTTTTTTTGGGGGGGGTGGGGGGGGTCTATCATCGTGCAACCTTTTTCTTGATATGTTATTGTGGAGTGCACGAATTTTTTCTTTTATTTTTTAAAGTGAGTGGAATAAGCCCCGTTGTGATGCCATGTAAAAACTTTGCATCCAACCTAAAAGCTTAAGATATGAGGTGGAGAAATCCCAACATTGTATTAAGTGATCACTCATTCCATACTCATAAAATGTAGCATTGAATACTCTAACACTAATAATTCTGCTACCTATTTCTAAATGTTGCAAGTTTCCTAATACAATACTAATTCCAAAATAAATTTATTAAAAAAAAGATACAGAATTATAAAATCAACTTGCATCTGTATGTAGATTACCGTCATTGTCACGAACCACATAATAATGGGCACGTTTTGAGACTCGTAGACACCAATTGGGAAGGGTTGAATTCTTACACAAAGAAAAGTCGTAGAACTAAAAAACAGAAGAGGCAAATGGCTAAAGTTCTATATGCAAGTGAATATGGCAGTTTTATGTATTCTATAGTGTATTCTATGATATGTCTTCAACGAAACATATGCCCTGCAGTTGGTATTTTCAACTGATATCAGAGTAATCTTAGTGCTGCTCATTAAGGTCGGGCCAAAGCAAGCAATACTTCCAAGTGGTGACCGAGCCGCACATCTTCCATGATATTAGAGCCAAGGTCATGCTTTCTCCAAGGTGGGAATGTTGCCAAAGTCCCATATGATAACGCACTTGGGCATTATAAAGTTAATTTGTATGAGTACTTTAGCAAAATGGTCCAAATTAATATCACCCAAAAGACAATACATGTATAAGTTATTAAAGAAGTGAAGATCCTGGATATCCTCAAAAACAAGTGGAAAAGAAAAATGCATCTTATATGTCTTAAGCAATCAACTGAACTAAAAACAAATTTCACACAACCAATTCAATTATTAACCTAAAAGAGAAGGCTGGGCAATAATTACCAAAGGAGTACTTCTGGTTTTCAGTTTGTGCAAAAAGAACAGCACATGAGTCGCAAGACAAAATAATTTGAGGGCAAAATTTCATAATGCTAAGCAGCATTGGAACATAGGTGGTGTTCATGATACAATGCCAAAGGCTTCCCAGAATTTGCATTGTAGTGTATCACACTATTCTGTGTGTTGTACTTCATTCATAGTTTTTAATCTCTAACAAACCAAATTAAAGCAGAAATCGATACAAACACATGAAGTTAATCTTTGAAACAAAAACAGAATCTACAAACCTTAAATCTGTGTGATTTAACACTCAATAGTTGTGCAATGTAGAAATTAGTTAATTACTCTTCAAAATAAAAACCCAACCTTAATATAATCTGTGTGATTAAACATTGAGAACCTCGAACAGACTAGAAGAGAAAACAAAAAGGGGAAAAAAGGAAAGAAAAAGAAGACTACTGATTCCGAAAGTGAAACCCAATTCTGAAACACCAGTGTCAAATTCACACAAATTTCCATATGAAACCATTAATAAACCAATTGCAAGCATTTCCTAACGTTTTAAGTTATTATTGCTTATTTGATAGGAAAATTTGGAACACAAGACATAGTTTGGTTTGGTTTCTGTTTATGCTTTCAAAAAATTAAAATTAAAAATAAAACATGTTTTATAACTATTTTCATTTACCCAAAAAATTGTAAGCAGATTTCAACCACCCACTTCCAAACATCACTTTCACCACCTCCAACCACCCACCCAGTTGCTGGCCGCCACCACCGGCTGTCACCTCCACCCTCTCCGGCTACCCCCAACCCCTCTCACACTTGCCACCACCTCCGGCCAACCATTTTTGTCAGCTCACCAAATATGATTTCTTGTGTACCAAACATGTATTTGTTTTTTATTTTTTGTACCAATAAACATAAATTTGTTTTCTAGTTCCTTGTAAACATAAAACAGTAAATTGTACACGTTTACATAACCTAAAGATCTCTGTTTATAAACAGACCAGAAGGACAAAATTACAAGCACATTATCCGTTGTTCTAGATTGTATGGCAATATCTCAACCTGTCCCTGAATAGTTGGGTAATGGATTAGCAGAAGTGTTTAAGTTAATTTTTTTAAGTTCAATAGATTCAAGAACAGTTCAGCAATCAGCTTCCTTTGTTGTAAGACAGTGAATACTTAAAATGCTTTACTGCTCATGGTAAACTGGTTTGCCCCTTGATGATACGGTATACCTAGAGAAGTTAAAATTACAAATGAAACGAAATGAATAACAGGCAGACATGCAAATATACAGATGTTAGATTATACCGAAGGTTTAATCTCATCCAGCAGAGTCAGACTATTAAAATCTTTCCCATTTGTATCCCCAGTGGCTTCATTAGCATCAAAATCATCATTAGATATATGTTTGTGCTTTAAACTTGATATTTTATCTGTTGACAAGGTTTCTGATTCAGAGTCCACGTCAACATTTGGCTGGAAGTTTGCATTTGTTGGAAGCCTTCCGGGAGAGAGTTTTTTTGCCTGTCTCTTGTGTTGCGAACTGTGCAAATGTCAATAAACAAATATAATGTCTGAAAATCTGCTAGTCACAAATAGATGCAAAGATAAAGGATAAAGAGACAGCAACATTATACTAATTCATGTTTAGAAGTTAAGGGCTATTTTTTCATTAAGAAAATTGATTAATTCTTGGGTTTGGTCAGCAGCAAAAATCAAAAGGCTGCACCACGTCTCACATTCCGTGCATACAAAAATTAATAAATACGACCAAAGAATACAGTAGCATCATGATTGTATAACTGCTTACATATCGAATTGAAAAGAAGCAACATGGAAGGAAGAAAAAGAGAAAAGAGTGGAAATTTCAAGTTGGGTCTTCTTTCAACATCTTTAACTAAGTTTAGGCTCAATTTAGTGAAATTTACATACAAGGTATTGAGTTATACCAGTCAAGGAAATATAAATTGCAAGATATGGGGGTTTCACTCTTAGTCATCAGTTGAACAATCATGAAGCTTCCAAACTCAGCATTTTTGTTATTCAATACAAAGGCATCAATAATGTTTGCCGTGATATAGTTCATTTTACTTTGAGATTACCCATCGCACACCTCCAACCCACATTAAATATATAAGCTTAGTCAATAATTTAATACCCAGTTACTTGGGTGGTGTTTGACAAAAGTGAAAAGTGAAAAGTGAAAAGTGGAAAGTGAAAAGTGAAATCTGAAAACTGAAAAATGAAGTGCTGAAAACTGAATGTTAAATTGCTTAAGTTTAAAAAATGTTTAATAAAAAGTTTAAGTGATACATTAAAACTAGTTATTTGATATGCACAAGACATTTGTATTTAAAATTTATCATTTTTAATATTTCTTTTAATTTTTATATTGTGGTGGTAGTAGTGAGATGATAGTAGCAGTATTGTGGAGATAGTGACATAGTGGTGGTGGTGGTGGTGGTGGTGGTGGTGGTGGTGGTGGTATGGTGATGATGGAGGTAGTGACATGGTGGTGATAGTGATATGGTGGGGGTGGCAGTAACAGCGACTGTGATGAAGGTGGTTGTGGCATTGGAGTGGTGGTAGCAACATAGAGTGGTAACATAGTGGTGGCTGTATGGTGGTGGGAATGGGTTATGATGGTGGCCACAATGATGTGGTTATCGCAGTCGTGGTGGGGATAGTGAAGGTTGAGGGTGACGGCGATAGTGATGGAAGTGGTTGTGGCATTATGCTAGTACCAGCAACATGGAGGTGGTGGTTGTATGGTGATGGAGATGAGGTTATGACGGTGTCAGTGGTGGGGGTGGTGGGGTTCTGGCAGTCATGGTGGTTGTAAGATTATGATGGCGGATGGTGGAGGCATAGTGGGCCTGGTGGTGGTAGGGGTGGCGACGGTAGTGGTTGTGGCAGGGTGGTGGCAGTGACGATGGTAGAGTTATGGTGGTGGTATGGTGGCATGATGGTAGTAGAGTGGTGGCATGGTGATGATGGGGAGAGGTGGTAGCATGGCGGCGGTGGTGGTGGCATGGTAGTGGTGGCAGCGGTGGTGGGGTTACGGTGGCGGTATAGTGGGGGTGGTGGCAGCATGGTCGGTATGCTGGCATGATGGTGGTAGAGGAATGGAGGCAAGGTGGTGGTGGGAGAGTGGTCCCAGCATGGGGATGGTGGCATGAGAGTGGGGGTGAGGTGAGAATGGCAGTAGTGATGGGGTTAGGATGGCTGTAGTTATGGGATTATAACGGTGTACGTCAATTTATATGTATTAGTAGGTATAAATTCAATTAGAATTACGTAAATGATTTACTGCTTAAAATTATCTAAACATTTAGCCTCCATTTTAAGAGGCACTTAAATTTTTAAGTGATATATACTTTCATCGTCAAACAAACTTAATTTATTGTCACTTAATACATTAAGCATTAAGTGCTGAATTGCATTATCAAACAACCCCAGACTTAATCAAAACAGCCAGAAAAGAGAAATCATAGGATAGCATCTATGCCATCAAACCAATAAACTTTGGGAAGCAAATTGATCGTTACTTCTCCATGCATAAGAAATTCAAAATGGTAAATAATAATGCAACATGTAAGGTTTCTGACAATTATTAGGACACTCAGTGAGGATTCTAAATTACACTATCACCCCTTACTTTGCCACACAATATAATATTCAAAAATACCCATCCATTAACCACCCATGAATAAGACAGTTGAAAAATGCTGGCATTTTAAGATTAATATACCAATTTTTCCTTTTTTCACAAAAATGGTGTAAAATGGTTTGTATACAATTGTACGGATTATTTAAAACATGCAACTGATACACACACCCACACAGAGGCTTCGTGTGGGTGGGGGGGGGGGGGGGGGGGGGGGGGGGGGGGG
>JAULJZ010000009.1:8062780-8085418 GCA_032270985.1 Heliamphora pulchella | reverse complement strand
AAAAAATAATAAAAAAAGAAAAAGAAAAAGTACACTCACCCCACTTCCCCTTCATCTCTTTAATCTCTCTCTTATACGTTAAAACAAACTTATGACTGCCGGAAGTTTCCATACCACACCAGCACCTCCTCCTCCCCCTCCTCCTCCTCTTTCTAGTTTCTTTCTTCTTAGATAATCCAAATCAAGCACCATCGGCCACTGCCACCTCCGGTCTCACTAATTTAGCTAACTATACATTGGTGCTGCCCACCACAACTGTTGGCTCCTTCCATCGTCAACAATTAACTTCATCATCGTCTACACAAAACTACTCAACTAAATTCAGTGTTTTAACATTAATCCATTTATGTCAAGTCCATAAACATCTACACGCACGTACACACACAGATATATATGTATATTTGTATATAAGAGAAGCTTGGCCCAATAGTAAGGCTTACCATTAGCGTTCGTGGTTGTGCGGGTTCAAGTCATGAAAAACAACCTCTTTAGAAATAGTGGTGGGTTTGCTTACATTGTGCTGTCGTGCCCTTCCTAGATTCCACTTGGTCCGAATCCTAAGGACTAAATCTGCAAACAGTAGCTCGGTATCTGTTTCATCTGGTCAATAGTAGGGGCCTCATGCAGTGGATTGCCCTTTAATTTGCATGTTCACATATGTAATGAGCTTATATACATCTATATACATAGCCCCACCACCTCCTCTATCCCTTCACCTATTAAGTCGTAGAACCAACTAAAGTTGACATCGTTAACCCTTTGTCAACACCATTCACCCAAGCTTATTACATTTGTTGGATAACTTGATATGGTATCAAAGCTATGATTCTAGGAGGTCTTAGGTTTAAGTCTCGTGATATGTGTTTATTTTCCTATTATATTTGTTATTGTGCACTATATTCACTGTGAGTTGGTGCACTTGTTCAGGTTAGTTTGTTTGCCTCTCCACGTGTCTCACACGTGAAGGGATGTGTTGAATAACTTGATATACATTGTTAAACCCATATTCTAACCGCTTAAACATTTGGGATTTTGGTGACTATATGGCATCAGAACTTTATGTTCTATGTGTATTAATGCACGTGTTCAAATCAGTTTGTCCGTCTCTCCACGTGTGAATTGAATCTCGAACGTAAGAGAAAGTGTTAGATAACTTGATATACATTATTAGTCCTATTTTCTAACAGCTTAAACTTTTAGATTGGATACAAAGTTTCTACAACATTACCAGCCACAGACTCCATTCAAAAAAAGTTAGTCAATTAGATTGCTAAGTTTTTGGGTCATGCTCAACAAATCTAAATAAATAGAGAGAAAATACATTAAACAGAGAAAATGCAATATTTCGTTTATATTATTAATGTCCAGATTGTGATCATTGATAGATAAATAGATAATAATATGGCTGCTTTTACAGAAAGGGTGTAGAGAGAGTCTAGAATGTTGGTTTTTAAATCTTAAAGAGAGAATGTAGCATAAGGCATATTTTTTGTTGTTAGTTTTAGAGACAATTGTTGAAGGGGGTACGTTTAATTTAATGAGAAGGTAGAGAGAGAGAGAGAGAGAGAGAGAGAAGAAGAAGAGGCGATGGTGGTAGTGTGCTACCGTTGCGATGGCAGGAGGTGGTTTTACGGAGGCAAAGGATATGTTGAGGTGGTGAATCACGGTGATGGGTTTGTGTTATGAATCAAGCTAAGAAGAAGATTGAGATACTCAGAGAAAAAGAAATGCTTTATTGCTTAACAAAATTAACGAAAATACTGAATGCTCTTTTTGCCCCTGTTTTCCTCTATTTAAGCAACAGACCCATAAGACACCTAACTAACTTTCCCTCTACTAAACTAACAATTGATTTTAAGCTAACAGGCTCCTAACTAACTTCTGAATATCATTTCCTTCACTTCCTAACAAACTACCTAATCTCAATTTGTACCATTTCTCCCCCCTTGGAAACAGACTTGTCCTCAAGGTTGAAAGTTTGGAAAATTCTTCTCGATCACAGTCCAATCCTCCCACGATGCATCTTTCTTGAATGAATTCGACCACTGTACTAATATTTGAGTCACTGGTTGATTTCCTCTTTTCACTGATCTTCTATCCAATATAGCAACAGGTTCCACTTTCATCTTTCCGTCCTGATCTGTCATCGGAAGATGTTGTTAAGCTTAAATGTGTTGTCCCACATGCTTCTTTAACCAAGAGACATGAAAGACAAAGTGTATTCGTGAGTCCTTAGGCAGCTGCAACTTATGGGCAACCTTTCCAATTCTTTGCAAAATTAGATAAAGCCCATAATACCTTGGAGCAAGTTTAAAATTCCTCTGAGAGCTACTGAGGACTACCTATACGGCAGTAATATGAGGAACACCCAATCACCTACCTGAAATTCCCAGTCAGACCGATGATTATCTGCAAATTTCTTCATCCTATTCTGAGCTTGCAGAAGATGCTCCTTCAAATATTTCGTCATAATCCCTCTTTCCTGGAGCATCTCTCCCACAGCAGCAACACTCGATTCCTTCATCCAAACTTGACTAGGATGAGGAGGTGCTTGGCCATACACTACTTCAAATGTTGTAAGCTTTGTAGCTGAATGGTAATACGTGTTATACCACACTCGACAAGTTATAACCAATAAACCCAATTTCTCGGCCTATCAGCAACCATGCAACGCAAATAATTCTCAAGACACCTGTTGAGTACCTCGGATTGCCCATCACTTTGAGGATGGTAACTTGAACTGAGATTTAACTGCACATCCAGCAAACTAAAAAGTTCCTTCCAAAATCTACTAGTGAATACAGGACCCCTATCCGACACAATGCTTGAAGGTAACCCATGTAATTTGTAGATATTATCAAGAAATAACCTGGCTACTTCAGCTGTTGTATATGCGTGTGACAAGATCAAAAAGTGGGCATACTTACTCAACCTATGAATGACCACTAAAATGACATTTTATCCTTGGGAATTAGGTAGTCCTTCAGTAAAATTCATGGCAATTTCAGACCAATTGTTTTGCGGCATGGGTAGAGGCTGTAAAAGACCAGGAATCTTGATGTTCTCTCCTTTAACTCTCCGGCATGTGTCACATTGGCTAACATGATCTCTAACTTCTCTCTTCATTCCTTTCCAATAGAAGGACCTTTTAATTCTATGAAGTGTCTTTTCTATTCCCGAATGACCTCCCAATGTAGAATTGTGGAATTCTCTTAGGATTTTATTTCTAAGTTCTATGTTGTTTCCTACTACCAACTTCCCTTTATAAGTCAGTAGTCCTTTTTCCCAAAGATAACCAGGAGGTGGTTGATTATCTTGCAATAGCTGCTGTATAATGTGCTGCAGATCATGGTCCTCTGACACACTATCTTTAAGTTCCTCCACCAAATTGTTCTCCAATACTGATATTGCATTGAATCTGCCTGAATTATTCACCTGATCTGTGATGGCTGGTGGTTGTTGCTGCTCTTCATTTACTCTCGAAAGAGCATCAGCTACTGTGTTTTCCTTACCCACCTTGTATACAATTTCATAGTCAAAACCCATTAGTTTTGCCAACCAATTTTGCTGTGAGATGGTTGAAATTCTCTGCTCCAACAAATATTTTAGGCTATGATGATCAGTCTTGATTATAAAGTGTCTCTCAAGCAAATAATGTCTCCATCTCTGAACTGCTGTTACCACTGCCAATAATTCTTTTTCGTATGTAGATAGAGCTTGATTTTTAATGGATAAAGATTTGCCCATGAATGCCACTGGTCTGCCCTCTTGCATGAGGACTGCTCCTATGCCACTTCCTGAAGCATCACATTCCACCACAATATCCTTACTATAGTTTGGTAAAGCCAGCACTGGTGTGTCTGTCATTATCCTCTTAAGCTCATTAAAAGCTGCTTCAGCTTGAGAGTTCCATCCAAAGGCATCCTTCTTTAACAAGGCAGTGAGAGGCTGACATACTTTCCCATACTCCTGCACAAATCTCCTATAATACCCAGTTAAACCCAGAAATCCTCTAAGGGACTTGATATTGACTGGAGTAGGCCATTGGACCATATATTTGATCTTATTAGGATCAGCAGCCACTCCTTTTTCATTGATCATAAGCCCCAGGTAGTCTATTTCAGTTTTACCAAAGCTGCACTTTGTCCTCTTGGCATACAGCTGATTTGATCTCAGCACTTGCAATGTGGTTTCAACATGTGTGAGATGCTCTTCCCAGCTTTGGCTATAAAGGAGTGTGTCATCAAGGAACACCGGTATGAATTTTCTTAAGAATGGTCTGAAAATATCATTCATCAATGATGGAAGGTAGATGGAGCATTGGTTAGCCCAAAAGACAACCAAAAATTCAAAATGTCCATCGTGAGTTCTGAAAGCAGTTTTATGGACATCCAAAGGGTGTACCTTAATCTGGTGATAACCAGATCTTAGGTCTAACTTAGAGAAATATCTGGCTCTATACAATTCATCCAAAAGTTCATCAATAATAGGAATAGGAAACTTATCTTTAATGGTAACCTTGTTTAATGCTTGGTAGTCCACACAAAACCTCCATGTATTATCTTTTTTCTTCACTAATAATGCTGGAGAAGAGAAAGGGCTGGTGCTAGACCTTATAATCCCAGTCTTTAACATCTCCTGAACCAGTTTTTCTATCTCATTTTTTTGAATATAAGGGTATCTGTAGGGCCCTACATTGACAGATTCAGCCCCTGGCTTTAATGGGATTCTGTGATCATGTGATCTTGATGGTGGCAGGTTTCTTGGTTCTTCAAACACATCAGCAAATTTCTGTAATATTTCTTCCATCTCTTGTGTTGTATTCATAGGCTCCTGACTTGTTTGTAACATGAATATTTGGGTTAAAGCTCCTTGTGAATTCTTGTGCATCAGTTTCTTATTGTTTTTGCTGTGCATGACCTTCAATTCTCCTGGTTTACGCCCTCTCAATACATGTCTCCTCCCTTTCCATTGGAACTCCATAGTAAGTTCTTTGAAATCCTATGTCACTGGTCCTAATGTTGATACCCATTGAACACCCAAAACCACATCACATCCCCCCAAAGGTAAAATTCTCATATCAGTGCTGAATTGGTTTCCTTGCATCACCCAATTGAAATGCTTACACTCGGCTATGCTGCTTAACTTTTCTCCATTGGCTATAGATACTGTTGGAGGGTATGTGGGTTGAACCTCACATCCAGTTCTCTTAGCCACATGAGGATCCAAGAAGTCATGAGTGCTACCGGAGTCTATTAATATCATCACTAACTTTTTCTTGATGTTTCCTCTGATTTTCATGGTTCTATATGAAGTGTTTCCAGCTAAGGCATGCAATGATATCACCATTTCTTCTTCTTTCTCGATCTCTTGATTTCTCAGCCGTTCCTTTATATCTTCCTCATTAAGTTCTTCGTCTCCTGTTTCTTCGTTTTCAGCCTCCAACAGATAGAATTGTCTCTTCTTGTAAACATGCCCTCTAACTTATTTCTCATCACAATTGAAGCATAGCCCTTTTTTCTTTTCTTTCCTCCCAATCCTTCCCAGAAAGTCTTTTAATGGGAATGTTCAACAGGTTGTTACTGATAACAGAAGCAGAGTTGTTTCCTTTGTGACTCAGATTGCTATTGAATTTCAGATTCACCATTAGCCTATTTCTCCTAGTTAAAACCTCACAGCTTTCTTCTTGTAGTCTTGCAAGTCCTATTGCCTGCGTAATGTTGTTGCCTGCGTAATGTTGTCAGGCCTAAACATCTGCACCCATTTTCTTATTTCTTCCTTGAATCCACTGATGAAACAACTCGCATAAAAATTTTCTGGCAAACCTGAGGTTTTATTGGCTAGCTGTTCGAAATTCTCTTGAAAAGTCTTCACATCTCCAATTTGCTTGAGTTTGGTAAGGTTTCCCACTGCATCCTCATAGGGATTTGGATTAAATCTTTGAATTATTGATTCTGAAAATTCCCTCCAGAGCCATCTATTTACAGATGTCTTCTCGAACCATTGGAACCATGCTAGAGCTTTCCCTTCCAGATTTAGCGATGCAATTCTCACCTTGTGGGCCTCTTCGATTTGATGAAATTCAAAGAATCTCTCACACTTACATACCCATCCTGATGGATCCTCCTCACTGAATTTTGAAAATTCCACTCTGGCAAATCTTGAATTAAACTGATTCGCATTGTTTCTCATACCTGCTTGTGGCGTCTGTGAATTCTCCCCATGCTCTGATGAAGGATTTAAAATCTTGCTAGCAATCTGATCGTACTTCACATTCATGCTCGCAAGCATCTGTCTAATGTCTTCAATGGCTTCCCCATGCTTCTCGGAGCTTTCTCTTAAACTTCTAATTGAATCTACCATGCGCCTCATTTCTTGTGATCTAGTCCCTTCGGCCATTGATTCTACGCAGGTCAAAAACCGATGGCTCTAATACCAAATGTTATGAATCAAGCAAAGAAGAAGATCGAGACACTCAGAGAAAAAGAAATGCTTTATTACTTAACAGAATTAACGAAAATACTGAAGGATCTGTTTGCCCCTGTTTTCCTCTATTTAAGCAGCAGACCCACAAGACACCTAGGCCCCGTTTGGTAACGTTTATGTTTTATGTTTTCCGTTTTTGTTTTTAAATTTTTCGTAAACTGTAAACAAAAACATGTTTGGTAATTTTTTTTTTTTCAAAAAATTGTAAACAGTTTTCAAAGTTTACAAAATTTTTATAAATAGAAAAAATGTGTTTTCACTTGTTTTGTAAACAAGTTTTGATTGTATTTTTTTTTTCCACTACCCCCGACCACTACATCCGGCTACCAACTCCGACCACCACCTCTGACTGCCACATTTGGCCACCCTCTCCAACTATTGTCTCTTCTTATCATACCTGATTACCACATACGGCCACCACCTCCGACCACCATCATTCAGCCATCAACTCCGACCACTCGCTCCGACCACCACTTTCGACCACCATTACTACCTCTTACTATCATCACTGAATAACACCTCCGACCACTACATTCATCCGTAACTTTCAACTACCACTTTTCAAACATTTATGCGCCAAACATGTTTTTGTTTTTAGTTTTTTATAAAAATAAACAAAAACATGTTTTTTATTTTTTGTAAACAAAAAATAAAAAACTGTAAACATTACCAAACGAGACCCTAACTTTCCCTCTACTAAACTAACAATTGATTTTCAGCTGATAGACTCCTAACTAACTTCTGAATATCATTTCCTTCACTTCCTAACTAACTAACTGATCTCAATTTGTATCAGTTCGTGTGTGTCATATGGTTTTGGATTATGGGAGGCAGTGACAACGAGAGGTGGTTGAAAATCTCAAGTTTGTGTTCAATAATAGAGATGAAGAGAAATATGACCAAATGAGATATGGAATTTGACTTATACACTCTATTATTAAGAAGAAAGGTAAATGATCAAAGATAAAGGCATACCTTACGTGCTTCATTTATGGTCTTAAGTCAACAACGCTAAAAGGGGTCGTTAATGTTGTTTTTGAACTTGAGGGATGTCCTTAATCTGTTAGAAACCTGAGGTAGAAACCTGGGGCTGACCCTACAGTTGTTAAGAACCTCAATGGTTGCTAGTTTAATTTTTCCTTCAAAAATTTCAAAATTTTACCAAGCTTATATGTAATCACCACCTATTCGATGCTTTAACACACCTCCGTATCATTTTCTTTTCTTATAGTCAATAGCAAAATATTTCTAACCTAAGGAAGAACAAGAGGCAATGAGTCTTAGACTAATAACGGGGCTTTAGCAGTTTCTCAAGTAGCATCGCGATTCACGATTAAGGTCATATACCTAAGAAAATTCAAAGGCTTCCTTCCTTACAAACCAAAAGTTTCAAAAAAATCACAAACTGGACATTTTTTTAGATTTTTTTTTTCCAAAATCTGTTCTGGAATAAATCTTTTTTTTTCCCACAAAACACAAACAAACATAATATAAGTTCTCGTCAAATTCTATGAATTCGAAAAACAATTGTTAAAGTAAACAAGGATTAGAGGAATGAGAGAAACTAACCTCAAGGGTTAGGTCCTCTAACTATTTATATTAAACTAAAATATTGTAATAATGATATCAATAACACTCAACACTCCCCCTTAAGCTGGTACATATATATCGTGTACCTAGCTTGGCACAAAAATATCACATTCGTGAACCTCATAAAGGTTTTGGTGAATAAATTTGCTAACTGATCCACTCACTTCACATAGCTTGTACAAATCACATTCTGTTCTCTCGAATAAAATAAGAATCAACCTCAATATGTTTTGTCCTCTTGTGAAATATTGGATTAGATACAATGTGAACCGCTGCTTGATTATCACATAACTAATTCATAGGCATAGAAAGTTGAAAACTAAGTTCTTCTAGCATATGTTTCAAACCAAATCAACTCACAAGTGCTCTGTGACATAGTTATATATTCAAACTCAGCACTTGATCGAGGAACAACAGTTTATTTCTTACTTTTCTATGAGACCAAATTACCTCCAACAAATACATAATAACCAGTAGTTGAGCCTCCATAGATGGAGTTCCAACCCAATCTCCATCTGTATAACGAGTATGTCCATAATTCTGATATAGCAAACCATGACTCGGTACCCTTTTGAGATATCTCATAATGCGCACAATAGCATCCCAATGATAAGTTCGTGGAGTATCTAAAAACTGACTGACAACATTAACTGCAAAAAGAAATGTCTAGTCTGATAACAGTCAAATGAATTAACTTTCCAACCAATTGTTGGTACCGTCGTAAATCTACTAACAACTGATCTTGATTTGTAACTAATTTTATATTGGAATGCATAGGTGTGTCTATCGGTTTTAACCTGAACATTCTTGTTTCACTCAACAAATCAGGAACATATTTCCTTTGAGACAACGAAATGCTCTAGCGTGATCTAGCTACTTCAATACCTAAGAAATATCTCAATTGCCCATATCTTTAGCATAAAATATGGCTTGTAAAAACAATTTCAATTCCTCAATACTATTATTGCAATAATCACAATGTCACACATACACGATTAGCAATATCTTGCTTGCTCCAGTATGTTTATAAAAAACAAAATGATTACCTCTTATTTTTGAATACCAGGACTAGTCACAGTATCAGTAAACCTATCAAACCAAACTCAATGAGATTGTTTGAGCCCATATAATGACTTCTTCAAGTGAAAACCTAACTCCCATTGAGCAACAAACCGTGGACTTGGAGGTTGCTTTATGTAGACGTCCTCTTGTAGATCACCACGTAATAAGGAATTTGTTACATCCGTTGATATAAGGAACATGGAAACGTGGCTGTAAGAGATATGAAAAGGCGAACACAAGAAATCTTTGCCATTAGCGTGAATGTCTCGGAGTAATCAATGTCACACCCCCTGGTGTATTCCTTAGCCATAAAACGACCCTTCAACCTATCACTAGTCCCATTAAAATGAGCTTTAACAGCATACACTCAACTAGTGCTTGCAACTGATTTTCCCGAACGAAAAGACACTAAATTCCACGTATCATGTTGCTTAAGGTAAGCATTTCGTCCTCTATGGCAGCCTTCCAACTATAATGAGATAGAACTATTAAATAGCATGATATATATTGTTGGGCTCATTTCTAACAACTTAAACTTTAGGGACAATTGATTACTTAAACATGGTATTAGAGTCGAAATACCATGAATGGGTAGGGTGCGTGTCTCTATCCTGCACGCAACAGGTGCTGCTAAGAGTGAGCATGCTACATGTGAGAGAGAGTGAAGCAAAATCCCACATCACTTAAAAGTAATGTGCAATATATATAAGTGTAAGGGCACCCTCACCTTAATAGCTAGTTTTTGAGGTTGAATTCTACCCAAGACCGTGTATCTTGGGTTCATCTCGCCTATTTTCCTCTTATGTTTATTGTTGTACACTATATTATGTCTTTATTGATGTCTTTATTGGTGCACCTATTTAGTTTAATTTGTTTGCCTCTCCACGTGTGATACTAGATCACGCGTAAAGAGGAGTGTTGAATAGCTTGATATACATTGTTGGGCCCATTTTCTAATAACTTAAGTTTTTTGGACAATTAGTTACTTAATAAGAGCACATGTATAGAACTTAGGAAGAGGAATAGAAATTAATACAGCAACAAACAAGTAATATGAAGAAGGTAAATGACCATAAGAAACAAAATTAGAAATAGGATGTAAACTACATGACCGCTTACTCTTTCGAGCTACAATGGAAAGATTAACATTAGGTGGTACCGTGGTGGAGAACTTGGTTGAGTGTGATCTAATGGCGAGGAGACCATTGATTAAGTAGTAGAGATTAGTGGACGAGTGGTATATGCATGATTGCGACGACTATAAACCTACAAGTCAAGACGACATAAACGTTTGATCACAGTATTGGATGATAAGAGTGGAGTAAAGAAGATATGACTAAGTGCAAGAGAATGATCACAAACAAGGTCATCTGCAGAAAGTCTCTCAGAATATAAAAGGTAGACTCAAAGAAAGTAACATCACGACATTAAAAAAAAAAACTTATATGGACTATAACACCAATACCATTTCTAAGTACGAAGTAGCCCAATAAAATATGTTTAAGAATTCAAGGATCAAACTTGTTAGTACCTGGAGCGAGTTGATGGACAAAATAAGCACATCCAAAAATGTGAGGGGATAGAACAAGCGGAGGATCATGCAAAAAAGAATAAAGTGAGGAGTCAGTCTATTAAGAACTGAGGCGGGCATACAATTAACTAAGTAACAAGCGGTGAGAACAACATCACTCCAAAATTATTTGAGAACATTCATTTGAATTAATAATGTCTGAGCAACTTCGATAAAAAACCGATTCTTGCGCTCGACTACTCCGTTATGTTGTGGAGTGTAAGAGTAAAATGACTGATGAAGGATTCCAAATTGGGCCATAAATATACTAAAGGAATGAGAGAAGTATTCTTTAGTATTATCATTACGCAAGATATGAACATATGTATTAAATTGAGTATAAATTTTAGCATAAAAAGCACAAAAGATAGAGAACAACTTAGAATGCTCTTTCATTAAATTAAAGCCAGTTAATTTTGGAATAATCATCCCCAAAGGTAACAAAGAATTGAAATTCCAATTTTGAAGTGACACGATAAGGACCCCAAATATGACGCGACTCTCTTTTGTTGACACGGGAAGCAAAAGGAATACGATGATACTTTCTCAATTGGCATAACTCACAATCTAGAACTGAAATGGAACTTAAACTAGGAGACACTTTCATTGTTCAAATACTCATGTCCTTCAACAATCATCTTCCTTGTCACCAAATCCTGAATGACAACAGAATCTGAAAAAAAATAAAACAAATAAGATTTTTGGTAAGTTAACTCATATACAACAATTTAAAAGGAAAACAAGAGATACACAAGGCAAAAGATAAAGAAAGGGAGTACGTAGGTTGAATTATCCCTTAGGCCTTCAACAAAAGTGATAGAACAATTTGCTAAAGTAACACGAGTTAAAGATGATGAAGACTTAAGATGCGAAAAGATTTGAGATATACCCAGCATATGAATAGTGACACATGAGTTGATGACCCATGATCAAGAAGTAGAAGAATTATGAAAGCCAAGCATTAGAGGTACCTTTCAGGACTAGAGATGCAACTATAACAGATGCTTGCAGAGACGTCCGATACTGAAGCAACTTAGAATACTCTTACTCAGAAACAGTTATATTCTCCTCGGCAGGAATTGAGGATGAAGAAGAGTCAACACTGTTAAAAGCCACATCATTGACAAATCAAGATGTCCGTCAACAAGATCCCAACATGTCTCTTGTGTATGATTTTCTAGGCCACAATTAGAACAATAACAAAGTGAACCTCTATTACGACCTCCTCTACCACCACAACTACTACGAGAACCACCACCACCTCCTCTAACACCACAATAACCACTAGATTGATCGCCTTTGCTATGTGGAGTTTGGTGTGTAACTAATTTAGAGCAATGAACAATAGAGGCACCAAAACTATGAGAACTATGATGGGAAGTAGCACGTAAGACTCAAGAAAATACTTTAACAAGAGTAGGCAGTTAGTGACATGCTAAAATCTGAGATCAAATAGATTCAAATCCAGGTTTCAACCCAGCCAAAAATCTCATAACAACTATTTGTTGCTGTTGCATTTGCAAACCAAGTTCTCCTTTCTTGTACTGCTAATCCCTGTGATGGATGCATATAAATATCTGTCGTTAAGTCACCGTGAATGAAAGCAATCTTGGCAAATCATACATACGTATAGGGTTACTGGAATATAACATACAAACATATTCGCAAAATTCCTTACAAGTATCCAGTTGGGTACACATTTCAGCAATTTGCGGCTCTATAGAATTCCACAATAAAGTAACAATTTGAGCATCTGCTTATTCTCATTATAACTTTTTCTTCTCATTTGATGGTGCTGATGCAACAAGATGGCTATGCCTACCTTAACCAGTCAATGCAATTTTGACAGTTTTAAACCAATATTAATAATTAATCCCATTTAACTTACGAGTTATGAGTTGTGGAGGCATAATAGAAGATGTACACAATTTAGAATCCATACTAACTGAAAAACAATCCTCCACGGTCACAAAAATATAAACAAATAACTATGCTTATAGTAAAAGCATAAACAGAAGTGCAATATATTGAAAGGAACTGGGGAAAAAAAAATCAACACTTAAAACAGAGGAAGGATTGATTCAACGATCTGGTGCAAACTGGCTGGACTGATTCATGGTTCGAGCCTAGCCCACTAATGGTCGCAGTTCAACTCTGTTTCGACTATGATCGTAGTGGACTCTCTTCAATTCGGGTTTACTGGCCGTGGTAGAATAACAAAAGGATTCGATGATTTAGTACGAGGGGTTCAACGATCTGGTTTGACGATGGCTAGGGTGGTGATGATGTGAGGAAGGGGTTCAATGGCACTAGGGTGGCAATAGCTAGGGTTGCGAAACAAGTGTGGCAATGCTAGGGAGGCAACCATGAGTAGGGTTAATGTTGTTCGACTTGGGTTGTTTGCAACTGCTACAGTTGAAGCAGAAGAGGTTCGCAAGTGGCTAGGTTACAATGTAGTAGAGTTGCATCAACACTAGGGTTGAAGATGGTCGACGGATGAGGGGGGGGGGGTTTACTTTCCCATGGGATCTTATTATGATACCACGTTAAAGTAAAAAGGACTTCAGGAATGAGAGTATTTAAGCTCAAGGGTTAGCTCATCTAACTATTTATATTAAACTATAATATTGTAAAAATGACATAAATAACACTCAACACCAATAGTGCAAGAACAAAACTTAATTCAGCCATTTGCAAAAACATCATCACTCTTTTCATATACCAGGTTGTTTTTAGGGTTTTTAATTGATAATTCATCAATTTACTAACTATCACAAATGATTTTTTTAAAGCATTAAACTTGACGAACAACTGATTCCTAGTAAATATGCACAGCAAGGGAAGGGGACAATCGGCCTCTGCCCCCATTGAATATGCACAGAATAAATAAAATAAAAAGGTATTGTTTTGCTTTTTGCAATTCCAATACGAGTTGCAGAAATTAATATATTTTACAAGTCAAACACACCGAGCTGCGAAGTATGAAACTAAAAATGAAATGGTAAAAATAACCAGTATCAAGCATAGATTTGTACTACAAGAACACACAAAAAGACCTGTTACACACACACACACACACACACACACACACACACATAGTAGAATCGCACAAAGCCAAACCCTCAATTAACAAACCTCAAATGTGTTTAGAAGAAACTTCCACAAATTTAATAAAACAGAGCAATTGACCCAATAAAAAAATCAAGAAATGATAGATGATATTGATTGGTTCTCCATAATTTGGAAGAAATTTACAACTATTGAGAGAAATTACCTAACATTGCGCTGCCGCATTTTAATCGAGGCTGGATACAAACGGTGAGAAGGCAGCTTATGCAAGGGATGGAACCGTGCATTCGAGTGCTTACAGGTGAGGCCACTCCATCCATGGAAAAAAAAACACGTCGATAGCTTCGCTGCCATGGAAGCTCTCTCTGTAAATCGAAGTTATCTATTTTTATCCCTATCGACGGAGTAGAACCGTTGCTTGGGCCAACGAATTTGGAAGATGGTTACAGAGAGTGAGTTCACTAATCTGGTTAGAGAACCATACGTTACTTTATATCTAAGCTTAGAACATCTTATATCTAGCCACCGTGTGTGGGATAACTTTTTTAATATAATTTTTTTGTATAAAACATATTTATTTTAGTTCACACGATAATATATTTTTGCATAAAACATATTTATTTTAGTTCACAATAATATATTTTTAGATCTCTCTTGTTATAAAAAAATCAGAAAAATAAAAAATATTGATCAAAAAATTTTAAAAATTCAAATAAGACAAAAAAAAAATCACTTAAAAGCTTTTATGTGACTTTTTTTTGTCTTTAGTGAATTTTTTTAACTTTTTTTAAAGCCGCTATATTTTTTAATTTGTTTTATTATAATAAATCGAAAATTAGAAAAATTAACCCAAAAAATAAAAAAATGTTCATAAAAGATGAGAAAAAGCCACAAAAAAGCCACAAAAAAAAAAAACTAAACCAAAAAGAGGCCCTGTTTGGGTGGTTGGCTTATTACTTATTTGCTTATTAACAAATAAACCAAAATACAAATAAGCCATGTCGTTTGGGTGACCATTGACTTATTTGCTTATTTGATTTATTTTGACTTATTTGGTACCCAAACGAACTTATTTGACTTATTTCCTTATTTTCTTATTTTTGGTTTATTTGGTTACCCAAACGACGTTGCTTATTTTTTAGCTTATAAGCCAACTAAGCCTTAAGCCATGTCCTCTCAAACGGGGCCAAATAGTGGATAAAAAGTATATAAATATTTTTGTAAAATTTATTAATATTTTTAAAAATAGCATATTTTATTTTAAAAAGTATATTGATATTAAAATAAATTTGTTCTCGTTACTCGTCCTATTATCCATCACCTAGTTGGTTGTGTGGATAGTATAACCCTCTTAATTTATTGTAATAAAAATATTAAATACAAAAAATAACACAATGGGAGGAGAATGTAAATATTTCTATAAAAAAATAGGCAATTACAACGTAATTAGAAACTGAATCAATTACAGTAATTTCAATATAATTAGAAACTAAATCAATTATAGAAAATGAAAAAAACAAAATAGTGTGATTTTTAAATTGTTCCCACAAAATTTTAAAATAAAATAAGTTGTAAACTAATCTTTTGACAGACATATGAGTAAAAATAAGTCTACAAGTGTACAAATTTGGAGAATACCACATGGGTACCCATATTTTTCCTTAATATAATAGCATAAATTGTTGGGAAAATGGGTTTTAAATAAAGTTATAATATGATTTTTAGCTTACTCTGAAAGTAAATATCTTTTGATTGAATTAATCTTTTTTAATGATTCACAATTCTAATTTATTTTTCTCCATGAGTAGAGTAATAATGGGTTCTAAATTATAATTTGTTCATCTCCACACGTCCGCTCAAACACAAACACCGAGGCGCAGACGTAATCTGTCTTAAGGAGACAACGTCCAACGTTGGACTCGATTGTACTGTTCAACCATATTTATGTTATTCACATTTCTGCTTCTGTTCAGTAAGATTTAATTTATTATTATTAATCACAGTTTTAATACTGTTCTATTCGACTTCAATACAACAGTATTTATTTCAACTATGTTTTAATAGAATAGTACAATATTCTTTTATTCTGCAATTTTAAATCTATAGTTAATTTTGTTATGTCCTTTTTTTTGTATTATGTTTTAAGTTTCTACTTATAAAAAATATATACAGAAGAAAAAAAAATAGTATTCTGAATTTTCAAATATGTTGTCTTGCAATATAGTTTTAACAGTTTATTAGTATTCTATTTTGTTTTTCCAATATAATCCTTTCGTCGGCTACTATATTTATTTAGATTATACGGTTGTGCTTCCAGTATGAATCCGGCAGACAATTTGTTGCAATTCGAGTTTACTAGAAACAACAATCTTAAGATAAGTTATTTTTTCATACTTAGTTTCTGGAATTTCTTACTATCGATATTTAATTCAAGTAGTGCTTTACTGTACTATTATTGATTTGTTAAACCTGAGATACAGTATTTTAATTTACTGTTTTAAAGTTTTATAAACTTGGTTTTATTCAATACAATTGTTGCAGTTTTTAAATTATTGTAAACTTATTGTTGGATTCTGTTTCAGTATTAATTCGGTTTTTACAGTTATGGCAACCGAAACTGACAACATAATGGACTTTACCCCTACTGCTTCTGCCCTTGTGGCGGCCTCTATTCCGACCTCGATTCCAGCTACGATTCTTGTGAATCACGAGGAGAAACCGAAAAAGTTCAATAGGGCAGATTTTAAAAGGTGACAGCAAAAGATATTATTCTACCTAACGACAATCAATCTGGCTCGATTCCTCCAAGAGAATGCTCATTCGTTGTCTGAGAACGAAGGTGACAGGCAAATTGTGGTCGCAGTCGACGCATGAAAACATGCTGACTTTTTGTGTTACAACTATATCCTGACTGGTTTGGACAACACATTGTATAACGTGTACAGTCCGCTGAAGACAGCAAAAGAATTGTGGGATTCTCTTGACAATAAGTACAAGACGAAAAATGCCAGGATGAAGAAATTTAACGTCGGCAGATTCCTCGAGTTTCTTATGGTAGATTCAAATACCGTCATCAGCCATGTCTAATAGGTTCAACTGATCCTGCATGAAATATATGCCAAGGGCATGATACTGAGTGAGTCCTTCCAAGTAGCTACAATTATTGAAAAGCTGCCACCGTCTTAGAGGGATTTCAAGAACTATCTGAAACACAAGCGCAAGAAAATGAAGCTTAAAGACCTTATTGTCAAGCTCAAGATTGAGGATGATAACTGCATTGCCGATAAGAAATGGTCACAAGGGTTCTAATTCAAGGCGAAGGCCAATGTGGTAGAACAAGCCCATAAAGGGAAGAAGCGGAAGAATCACAACCAAAAGGCCAAGAGTGGTGATTCTAAGAAGTTCAAGGAAAGGTGCTTCGTGTGTGATAAGTCGAGCCATCTGGCGAAAGACTGCCGCAGCCACAAAGACCAGGGAAATACCTCAAAGAGGCAGAAGCATTCTGAGGCCAACATTGTTGAAATAGAGAATCTCTCATCTTATGTGTCTGAGATAAACCTGACAGCAGTGGTGTCCGAGGTCAACATGGTTAGATCCAACCTAAGGGAGTGGTGGGTAGATACCGGTGCAACCCGACATGTGTGTGCAGACCAAAAAATGTTCACCACTTATCAAGCTGTGACAGGTGGAGAACAACTATTCATGGGAAACTCTTCTACTGCAAAGGTGGAAGGACAAGGAAAGGTTGTGCTGAAGATGACCTCAGGCAAGGAACTGACGCTCAACAATGTCCCGCATGTGCCAGAAACTTGGAAGAATCTATTGTCAGGATCTTTGCTGAGCAAAAATGGGTTCAGGCCAGTCTTTGTGTCTGACAAATTTGTACTTACTAAAGAGGGAATGTTTATTGAGAAAAGGTACTTGTTAGACGGCTTGTTCAACCTAAATGTTCTTAATGTAATACCGAAATTTAATAATACTACTACATCTTTTGCTTATATGCTTAAGTTTTCTTATGTGTGGCATGGTAGATTAGGACATATTAATTTTGAATCATTGCATAGATTAATTAATATGGATTATTTACTTAAATTTGATATTGACTTAAATCATAAATATGAAATTTGTGTAGAATCTACATTAATTAAAGCGCCTTTCTAGTATGTGAAAAGAAGTACCGAGCCTCTTGATTTAATCCATAGTGATATATGTGATTTGAAATTTGTTCAAACACGAGAAAGTAAAAAATACTTTATCATTTTTATAGATGATTGTACTAGATACTGTTATGTGTATTTGCTAAGTAATAAAAATGAGACCTTAAAAAGTTTTATTTTGTATAAAATAGAGGTTGAGAACCAACTTGGCAGAAAAATTAAAACCTTAGGGAGTGATAGGGGAGGTGAATATGAATCACCTTTCAGTGAATTCTGTTCACAATATAAATTATCCATCAAAACATATCTCTCTATACTTCACAACAAAACGGAGTTGCTGAACAGAAAAACAAAACTTTAAAATAAATCATGAATGCTTTACTCATTAGTTATGGGTTATCTCAGAACTTATGGGGGAAAGCGATAGTTTCTACTAATTACATTCTCAACAAAATACCTCATAAGAGAACGGACAAAACTCCGTATGAATTATGGAATGATCGAAAACTTTCCTATAAATTCTTAAGAGTGTGGGGGTGTTTAGCTAAGGTAGCAGTTCCAGATCCTAAAAAAGTCAAGATTGGACTGAAAACTGTTGATTATATATTTATAGAATATGTAAATAACAGTAATGCATATCGATTTCTAGTACACAGAAGTGATAATCTTGAGATTCAAGTGAGCACGGTCATTGAATCTAGAAATGCATCGTTCTTTGAACATGTATGAGTTCTCTTAAAAGAACTTATGAAATTACAGTAGGCAGTAGCCAAGTGGAAGAGGGAAATCAAGGATTTAGAGAGGATGATGGACCTAGACATAGTAAACGAGCTAGAACTTCCAAATCCTTTGGTCCGAATGTTCTAACATTTTTGTTAGAAAATGAGTCTCAAACTTTTAAGGCTACAATGTTCTTCCCGGATGCACGCTTGTGAAAAGAGGCAATCAATAGTGAAATTGAATCTATCTTGTAAAATCATACTTAGAAACTGGTGGATCTTCCACTTAGTTGTAAATCTCTTTGATATAAATGAATATTCAAAAGAAAAATGAGAGCAGATAGATCAATTGAGAAACACAAGGCGAGACTTGTAGTTAAGGGATACAGGTAAACTGAAGGGGTGGACTATTTTGATACTTAATAACCCGTGACCAGAATAACTTCCATTAGGATGCTGATTTCTATTGCATCATTATTTGATCTAGAAATACATCAAATGGATGTAAAGACAACCTTCTTAAATGGAGATTTACATGAAGAAATCTGTATTGAACAACCTGAGAATTTTATAGCTCCAGGATAGGAGATGAAGGTTTGTAAGCTTGTTAAGTCTCTTTACGGGTTAAAACAAGCACTTAAACATTAGCATGAAAAACTTGACAGTGTAATGCTGTCAAATGATTTTAAAATAAATGAGTGTGACAAATGTATCTATGTGAAAGATACTGACAGAGGTTATGTCATTGTGTGTTTGTATGTTGATGACATACTAATCATAAGTAGTAATAATTCTATGATGAAAACTACCAAAAATATGTTGAACAAAAGGTTTGACATGAATGATATGGGAATAGCAGATGTTATATTAGGGATGAAAATCACTAAAATTTCTGATAAATATGCCTTATCTTAGTCTTATTATGTTGGAAAAATTCTTAAAAAATTTGATAAGGGAGATACCCACATTGCAAGGACACCTGTAGATATAAATCTACATTTGTTTAAGAATACAGATAAATGCATATTACAATTAGAATATTCCTGTATTATTAGGAATCTGATATACTTAATGAATTTTACAAGTCCCGACTTGACATATGCTGTGAGTAAATTGAGCAGATATACTTGTAATCCTAGGACTGACCTTTCGCAGGCAATCATAAGGGTACTAAGATATTTGAGATACACCCAAAACTATGGGTTGCACTATTCATGATATCCAGCTGTACTGAAAGGGTACAGTGATGCTAATTGGATATCTGATACTAATGACTCAAAATCCACAAGTGGATATGTATTCACTTTGGGTGGAGCAGTCGTGTCGTGAAAATCGTTTAAACAGACGTGTTAGGTTCAGAATAGAGTCTGAATTCATACATTTAGACAAAGCTGGAGAGAAAGCAGAGTGGTGTCGTCAATTTTTAGAAGACATCCCTATGTGGCTAAACCTGTACCAGCCATCTGCATACATTGCGACTGTCAATCAGCAATGGTTAAGGTACAGAATAATATCTATAACGGTAAGTCTCGACATATACATCGTAGACACAATACCGTGAAACACTTGCTCTCGAGTGGAATAATTTTCATTGAATATATAAAGTCTGAAGTCAATATAGCGGATCCGTTAACTAAAGGCTTAAGCGGAGAGCAAGTTAGTCGGTTATTGAGGGGAATGAGCTTACAGCCTATGAATTAAGGGTCGTCTCAATGGCAACCCAACCTATCTGACTGGAGATTCCAAGATCTAGATTCAAAGGGATAACCGAATTGTGTGTGACTCAGTGCCATCACTATGGAGATAAAATCTCCATCCCATTCTTATGATAGTACAGTGATACCTGTAGTGCTATTTGGTTAAGCTATGTTTTAATGGTTCTTATATCTTGAAATTCAAGTGGGGTATAGCAGGATACTCTTAATAACTATCAGCTATATGAGTGAGAAGGGGCCACTTCTGTGAGAATGCTAAGGCTACATTCTCTAACAGCACTCATGAAACTAGGATTTGCCCATGGCCAAAATAGGTACAACCGTGAGAACCTAGCTGTGTTTAGAAAAAGTTTGTATGTACTCTATTGTCTTGACTTACACAAATGGCTGAACAGTTCAAGGCATCGCGTCCACTGATTTGCTAGTATGTCCGATAGTTTTTCATAAGGAAAGGTTCAATGCCGAAAGCTACCTATCCTATGCAGAATTTCTCTTATTGAACTTTCTCAGTGTCTACATCTTGTTGCATCTTTTTTTCCGTCAAATTCTATTCATGTGGGGGATTGTTGGAAAAAATGGATTTTGAATAAAAATTAGAACATGATTTTTAGTTAACTTTGAAGCTAATTATCATTGTGTTGGATTAATCTTTTTTCATGATTTTAAGTTCTAATTTGTTTATCTCAATGAGTAGAGTAATCATGAATTTTGTGGAATTCAAAATCATTAATGGGTGAATGAGAAATTGACTCTAAAAGTGTGCCATTGAAGTTAGCAAAATAATGGTAACAAAGTCCATTCCCACATTGCTTGGGAGAGAAAATGGTGGGTGTCCAAGTAAGTATATAAGGCTTTTACATCCCACATTGGTTGAGAAAGACTTAGGTGAGTGGCTTATATAAGCCAAGTTGAGCCTAAGGGATGTGCCGCTTGGGGGTACCTAGTTTTGTGGACGGGGGAAGACTTACCCAACAGTGGGTTCGACCCAAACTCCATATGGGCGCGCCGCCATTTCCGCATGTCTATCTGACCGACTGGTCGGCCGGTCATGCCGGGACGGGTAGGGCTCGGACTCGAGTTCGTGGTTCGTAGGTTGTGGGTTGTGGGTTTGAGTTGACCCTTATCTTTTTTGCGAAAATTTCGAATTTAAAATTTAATTTATTTAAATTTTAAACTCGTTACCATTATTATCGAACTGTTGGTGGTTCGAGACCGTTGGAGTCAGGCTTCGGTTCGCATCTGTTGGGACAAACTAAATCGGTGCCATTTTTGGTACGCGTCTGTTGAGACAGACTGAACCGGTGTCGTGTTGGTTCGATTTGAACCGAACCGTCACCTTCAAACGCATATGAAAA
This sequence comes from Heliamphora pulchella, assembly GCA_032270985.1. Classification (NCBI taxonomy): domain Eukaryota; kingdom Viridiplantae; phylum Streptophyta; class Magnoliopsida; order Ericales; family Sarraceniaceae; genus Heliamphora; species Heliamphora pulchella. The sequence goes on along the minus strand of JAULJZ010000009.1, from coordinate 8,063,695 downwards.
ATATGTTCCAGACCCATTTCAGATTCGAATTCCGTGCACTCTCCATTGTCGAAACTCTGTTATTTCATTATTCATTTTCTCTCCAAGGTTTACGAGAAAATTTAAGCACATCGAGGTTCGCTGCGTGTGCAGTTTGTTGTGCTTCTACTGCACATGGGGATCGTTTTATCTTGGAGGTAGACGTCCGATCCGCCGTAAGTACCGAGGTGGGGATGTAATCTGTCTTAAGGAGACATCGTCGAACGTTGGACTTGATCCCAAATTCCTGTTCTGTAAGAGTATATGTTCTTATAGTTCAGTTTTATTTTCTGCTTTTAATTAATTAAAACTGTAGTCTGCTTTTATAATTATCGTTCTGTTCTGGATTTTTAATTTATTAAAACTCTAGTTTGTTTTTATAATTAACGTTCTGTTTTCCATAATTAAAGTTCTGTTTTCGTGTTTTACTTAATTAAAATTGTACTTTGTGTAACAAAACGAAATCTGTTTTTCTTGTTTTCAAAACTTATTCTGTTCTACCTTTATGTTTATTTCAGGAGTCTCAATTTATGTTCTGTAATTTATTTACTGCGTTTGATTGCTGTCCTGATTGTTGTAAATTCCAGTTATTATGATTAAAAAAGCTAAACAGCAATACCAGAAAAAACACACACATACACACATACACACAACTATAACACACACCCAGTGAGCCTTCCCGATTAAATTACACATGCAGTAACCCCTAAAACACCATCCCACACAACAGTGTCATTCCTTCCTCGCATGATAACGTGCAACTGCCACTCGCGGTGGTGTCCGGTGCTTGTGTGCTCGTTGAGAGAGTGAGGGAGATAGATACACACACACACACACACACACACACACACATATATATATATATATATATATATATATATATATATATATAGAGAG
>JAULJZ010000009.1:8032406-8046599 GCA_032270985.1 Heliamphora pulchella | reverse complement strand
TATATATAAATATATATATATATATATATATATATATATAGGATAAATGGGTGTTTCGTGCGGCAAACATTTAAACTTATAGATTATAAATTTAAAAATATGATTATAATTTTAAATAGAAGTTAAAAGAATTTGTTAAAATTATAAAATTATAGTTTAATGTGGTAAAAATTATGTTGATTGATTTAGAATTAGAAGTTATAAACAGATTTGTTGGAATATTTTAAGTTTTTTATTAAATTATTAAAATTAAAAATTAAGCAATAACCAATGTCATTAAAATACACCTACGTCCTGCTTTTTTAGATGATATACAAGCATTCAAGTAAAAATTTAAATCCTTTTTTGAACTATGACGTATATAAATTAATTAGTATTAATCTATATAATAAGATAGAACAATTTAATGTAATATTTATATAAGTATCAAAAAATTAATATTTAAAATGAAACAATCTTGACATTTCTTTTTGTTTTCTCTTAAGTCCTTTAATATAAAAAAACTAATAAAAAAATTCATTGATATTACTTCTTATTTTACTAATCTAATAAAAAAAATAGTTTTTATTTTTACTGGTTCTTTGTTTATTTTTTTTTCTTTTATAAATAAGCAAACTAACAGACTCATATTTTTAATTAAGTGCCTAAAAATTAGATAATTAATTAATTATTAAATTATTGATATTGCTTTATATTTTTCTTACATATAAATACAACCTTTTATTCTTTTTAACTATTGGTGTAAAAAAAATAATCACACCTCTTTCTCACTAGCTTTCACTCACTTTCTTAATTTATCTCATTATAGTATCAGATTTGGTCAGTGATTTATAAGTGGAGATTAGAACCTCCTTAACTGATGTTATTTTTCTTATGAAGGACTATTATATATTTATGGAATAATAAGTGTATTTGAATTATTAGTATTTAAAGTAATTTAAAGTATTAATATTTGAATTATTAATATAATATTTTTGTATAGAAGGATATTTGGTTGAAAGTAGGATTATCTACTGATAAATAATACATTGTTTGGTTTGACAAGATTGTAGTAGAATTAAATTTTTTTATGTACAAAATAATCAAAATAGTGGACTAACCAATCCACTCCTTCAATGAGTTTAGCATAATGGCCCGTTTGGCTACTCCTTGTTTATTTGTTTATTGGCTTATTTATTTATTAGCAAATGAGTCAAAAAGCATTTAAACCACTTTGTTTGGCTACATTTGCTTATTTGCTTATTTGGCTATCCAAACGAGCTTATTTGCTTATTTGCTTATTTGACTATTCTTATTTGCTTATTTGGCTTATAAGCCAGCTTATCCAAACGAGCTTATTTGCATATTTGCTTATTTGTTTATCCAAACGAGCTTATTTGCTTATTTAGTTTTTGACTTATTTGACTACCTAAACGACGTGGCTTATTTTTTAGTTTATAAGCCAATAAGAAAATAAACAAATTACCCAAACGGGGCCAATCTCCCATAATAGGTATTATGTTGGTTGAGAATTTTTTAACCCCTCAAATAGTTGCCAAACAAGCTATATATGGGATTACTAGTAAAACAGTCTAATCCCAAAATTTAATTCTACAACCTAATGAGGCCTAGAAAAATGAATTTAGACGAAATTTAAATATTTCACTTACATACAAAATTTACTCCCTTCTTATTTCTCATAATAAATAATACTATTAATCTCATTTATAATAGTTCAACTGGTAATAATTTGAAATAGACTATTAATCTAATAAATTTAGTTATTTAACCAAACATGGCCTAAAGTAATTTTTGCAATTGGTTTATGTTAAAATATAAAATTCAATTTGATTTAAATTAATTGAATGTAATTATACCATGTCCAAACATGAAATAGGCCTCATTCACGTGCCTTCGCATATGATTCCGCTTTACATTAATAAGTACATGCTTTTCAGGGGAAAAAGTACATATAATTACGTAAAGACAGCGTCTACTACTTTAGAATTTATTTCTTTTATTTTTGTATTGTTAGTTTTAAAATTAAATTAAAATTAAATTATTTAGTTAGTTAGTTTTTAACTTAATTATATAAAATTAATTGACTGGATAAATAGTTTTTTTTAAATAGATAATATTATTATTTTTCTATAATTAATTGTAACCATTGCGCATAATTGTCATTCGCGTTAAAGAGTTTGTGAATAGAATACATGGTTAATTAGTTATTAGTCATTTTTAGAAGATTTGTAAAATAATTAGACTTAATGTTAAATTTTTTAAAAATTAGGTCTTATTCTTTAAATGAAAGATATTCTTAAGATAATTTTACCCTTTAGTCTTTTATCTCTATTCTAGTTGCAGCTTCTCTTATTTCGAAAATTCTAGCCACTTGTTTGTTTGTTCTTTTATTAAAGGACTCCATCATCGTTGGCTCTTTCTTTTTTTTCTTCGGCATTGACGTCGTTAATTCCTTCTTCTCTCTCTTTTGCACGAATGAGTTTGTAGAAAGTCTAACCCTTTGCAAATCGACATTTACACGAATTATCTTCTTTTTCTACTTCTTTTAAAACCCTAACCATTTGACAACCTCGTCAACCAATGACGAAACCCTAGCTCCTCATCAACCTTCATTGAACCTCAACCGACCTGCAACAAAATCCTAGACCACGTGTTTTTTATTTAAATTTTTTATTGCATCCGTGGCTCGCCAACCTTCACCAACCACTTTCACTACATCGATGACCTCCGGTGATTTTGTTGCAACTTTTGTCATTACCACCGCGGCTTCTCTATTCACTACACATTTAATTGATAAATCTTTCAGTACTAGATTTTTTGTCAAAAAAAAAAGAATGTTGAGAATGTTCTTTTTTAAAAAAAAATAGACTTCGATTGTTATACGAAAAATTTCTCAATTTCTCTATTGGTTTGGGTTCAAAAGGAGTTTAAAAGTATATTAAGTATAATAACATAAAATGAGATCTAATTTTAAAAAAAAAATTGAGATTGGACTAATCATTCTATAATTCCTTTTTTTTCATACTAGATCCGTATTTAAAAGTTTCTAATATTTTAAGAATTATTAACTTAATTTAATTTAATTTAATTTTTATTTTTTTGCTAAGCAAACTATATTTATTTTATGTATTTTAATTTTTTTTATTTTTAATAAAAAATCTGAAAAACTTGGATTGACAACCTAGGTCTTACTTTTGACATCAAAGCCAAGATTGTGACCCGCTTGAGACTCTGTTTGGTTTAATTTTTTTTTAAAGATTTTTACTTAAAAATCTCTAAAAAAATTCACTTGATTGGCTTTCCAGTATAATTAATTAGCTTTTTTACATATTTTTTATATTTATTTTTTTATAAAAAAATAATAAACTAAAAAACTTTTTTTTAAAAAAAATACGCCAAACACAGTCGGATTGAAATGTCGAAGAGACACGAACATTTGACTAGCCGAAAACCCAAACCGGACATGCCTACCAATCTGACGGCCAGAAATAGCCCAAATCTAAATCTCAGATCAAAGCACCCACATGGAATCACCATCCCCAAAGCTAAAAATATTTTTTAATTCGTCTCGATAGAAAATACTTTAAAAATATAATAATTTAATTAGATAATAAAAAATATTAAAAATAAAAATAAATAAAATAAAATAAATAATTAAGCAATTTTTTCAAACAGAGTATCATAAAAAAGACAAATGGGTTCTTGTGTGCTTATGATTGACTGTATTTGCCATTTCTCAAACTATTAGCTAATAGATTTATAATTTATAATAAAAATTATAAAAATTTAATAAAAATTATAATTTATAGTTAAAATTAAAAAATAATTATAATTTATAATAAAAATTATAATTTATTATTAAAATTAATAATAAAAAATAAAAACTATCGACAGTAAATATACCAAAAAAATCTCTATACACATTTATCTATATTTATCTATATATCTATATAATGAAATATTGAGGTTTTGTAAAAATATTTTTTTTATATATATATTTTTTAAATTAATAGTTGAGATTAATTTAAATTTATATTTTACAATTAAAAATATATTTTGTTCAAAATATATCATTTTTTAGACATATAATTTGAGCAAACAATTAAAATTAAACAATAAAATTTAATAATTAAAATTAAACTAATTAAAATTTTCCTAACATTTTTTTTTGTATAGAGAAAGTATCTTTACACACAAATTTATATATATATATATATATATAACTAATATCTATATATCTATGTTGGAATAATTAATCAATGCTCTTTGAGTAATGCTGTATTCAAATTATTAAATAACGCATTTTTATATATTAAATAAAATAATAATAATAAATAATAATAAATATTATTAAATATATTAATAATTATAAAATTAGAACACCGCATAAAGTTGTTCCATGAATATTAGATATTTTTGCTTATGTTGGTGTCACTCCAGTGTCCAGTGTGAGTCCACAGTGATTTGTCACCTGGATTCTAGAGCCAAAAGAGCTCAAACCAAAAAGACCAGAAAGCTCACCCCTCATAAAGGCACCAAAATCAAGAAAAGAAACTTCCAACAACAAATGGGTTTCACAATGAGTCTCAACATGCTGCTGCTTTTGGCCATGGTGGCCACCAACATTCTCTCCCTCTACCACCTCTCCTCCACCCTCCAATCCAAGCCCCCAACCCCTCCTCCTCCAGTCCCTGACCACCTCCTCCACCAGCTCCACACCATACGCGCCACCATCAACCACCTCACGCGCCTCCACCCCAACCCCCCCACCACCACATCATCAAAACCCACCGTCCCATCTGACCTCCTCCTCTACGCCCACCTCTCCCCCGTCGCCTCCTCCTGCCGCGACCACCCCGACCTCCTCCACCGCTACATGAACTACACCCCATTCTCTCTTTGCCCACTCGACGCCGACCTCGCCGAGTCCCTCATCCTCCGCGGCTGCCACCCGCTCCCCCGCCGCCGCTGCTTCGCCCATACGCCGCCCAAACCGCCGACTTCCCTCCCCAACGACCCCTTCGCTCCGCTCCCGGACAATGCCAACATCTGGACGAAGTACAGTTGCAAGAGCTTCACCTGCCTCGCTCGCTTCAACGCCGATTTAGGGTTCGACATGGGGGTCGAGAAGCCCAAATTCATGACCTACAAGACGGATCTGGACCTCCCCATCCCGCAGCTGCTGCAGATCGCCAAATCGGCGAAATCGCCCATTCGCCTCGCGCTGGACGTCGGCGGCGGGACGGGGACGTTCGCCGCGCAGATGAAGCTCAGGAACGCGACGGTGGTGACGACGACGATGAACCTGGGGGCTCCGTACGGCGAGGCGGCGGCAGCGAGGGGGGTGGTGGCGCTGCACGTGCCACTGCAGCTGCGGCTGCCGGTGTTCGACGGCGTTCTGGATCTCGTGAGGTGCGGGCACGCCTTGAACCGGTGGATTCCGGTGACGGTGATGGAGTTCTTGTTCTTCGACGTGGATAGGGTCTTGAGGGGCGGCGGGTACTTCTGGCTCGACCGGTTTTTCAGCAGAGGGGGGGATCTGGAGAAGGTGTATTCGCCGTTGATCGGGAAGTTGGGGTACAAGAAGGTGAAGTGGGCGGTGGCGAATAAGACAGATTCCGGCGGGGTGAAGAACGGGGAGGTCTACTTGACCGCTCTTTTGCAGAAGCCTGCCTCCAAGTGATGCTTCTGATTAAGGTAATTAATTCGATTACCAACAGTCCATGTTACACTATTTAAATTATCAAATATTTCCGGAGTACTCGCGGAGTACTATGTTGGCGATATTCTCGACAAATAAATGATTGTAATTTATGAAACATGGTTCATCCTTCGTCTCATAACCAGTTAACAACGCGAGTCATTATGCTCCTACTGCAAAATTTGCACTACGGAGACTTGTCACATGCTACTCCAGGAGCACTGAACAATTACTCGGTACACTTTTAAATCATCGAATGTATAGTAGACTCTATACTAACAGTTGGAGCTTGTTTGGATTGAATGATTGGAAAAGGAAAGGAAATGAAATGAGCGAGCTATCGTTCCAATTACTTGTTTAGATAACTAAAATAAAGATATACCGAGAGAAATGGAAAGAAATCGAGAGATTTACTAGTCTCTTAATATTTCTGATTTTTTAGAGAAAAGGAGTCCAGTTCTCTCCATTTCTTAGATAAATGGAGAGATCTCCGTTTCTATTTTATGATATTTAAAATAAATTATTTTTATGACTTGACCCGTCCATTTATAGAGTTTATGGAAAAGATTGTACATACAAAAAAATTAAGTTAATAAGATATCGATAACTATATAGTCATTATACATTTATTGTAAAAAAATGGAGGACAAGTATAATATTTAAAGTAAAATGTATAATTATTTTAGAATTAATGTGATTCAATCATTTAGTTTTTGATATCCAATTAATTTAATTTTTTTGCATGAAAGTTGTTTTTGATAATTTTAATAATATGAACAATTCAAATTATTAAGATGGATTCACGTTAAATACTATTAGATGGAAATAGGGAGATCTCCATTTTTTTAAAATGGAGAGGATATAAAGGAAGCCATTAGATACTTCTGTTTTGTTATGCCAATATTAGCTCTCTAAAAACAATGCATTAAATACTCTTACATTAAAATAGGATTAGTTCATTAAAGTGATGTAAGAAGATAGGAGATAAATGACAATCTTTTCTATTATGTTTATCCAAACAATATGGAAAGAAGACAATCATTTCTCCTCTTTCTTTATTACTTAAAATCTTTTTTTTTTCTTTTGTCTCCTTGGTTCCCAAACAGGCCTATTGGTGTGGAATCTACTACACTTGTGAATATGTCGTGATTTATGGTCAATAATGTGTTCTTTAGAGAGTTTTTGTAAGGTAATTTTATTTCCCTGATGCAAATTCTATGTTCCTTCTCTCACTAGCTTGATATGTCTAAGGTTACCACAAGGAGGGAAAGAAGAAATTCACCATACGCAATAAGAATTATAGTTTACAATCACTCTACTAGAATTTGTAGTTGAAAATACAATAAATACTTTAAAAACTTTGCACTGCGGCATTGCCCTCGAACCCTGCATGAGCCAAGTCTGAGGCTACTCCCCCTATAAGAGGCCCTTAGAGCAACTCTAATAGCCTCGCCATTGGAAGCTCCTTCGCCAAATTAGCGAAGAAGATCAGAAAATTATGCTCCATTGGGATCGCCTATCCTTCACTATTTTAGGAAAATTGGCTTTTCATTTGTGGAGATTCGGGAGCAGTTTGGTGAAGGAGAAAAATGGTGGGGGAGTTGTTAAATGCACTCCACTTTTTGCTTTGTACATTTATATGATGCATTACATACTTATACTTAATGCATACTTAGTTGTAATAATTGGTGTATTAAATAAATAAATGTGTGTCTATAGAAATTCTCTAGTGAGATTTGGAGGATTATTAAATATATCATTTAAATGTCTATCTACGCCCATTACATACGGTATAGATTTGTACTATAAATTTAAACTCTTGTATCTTATAAATAAATAAAAAGTGCACAAGATTTAAAATAGGGAACATGGTTGGAGTTGTAACTAGAAAAGTAAAGCTATTTTAGATAGCCAATTGAGAAATATTTGGAAAATATGATTGGAGATGCTCTTATAGTTTTTATGAGATATATATAAGATATTGTAGGTGTTTTACATTGTTAAAATTAATAACTTATAGATTATAACTTGTAGCAGAAGTTGTGAGTGTTCGGTAAATATGTTAGTTTGTAATTGAAATAGAAGAAAAAATAATTATAATTTTAATATAAATTACAGGTGTTTGGAAAAAATTATAATTTATTGCTAAAATTAGTAGCAGAAAGCTAAAATATGGCCCCAGAAGCTGAGAAAAATGCCCCAATAATAGCCTACAATCACTCTACTAAAATCCATAGTCGAAAATACAATAAATATTTTAAAAACTTTGGGCTGGAGCATTGCCCTCGAACTTCGTATGGGCTGGCCCTGAGGCTGCCCACTCCATATGAGTCCCTTGTAGTCTTTACGAGATAAATACAAAATATTATAGCTTACATTCACTCTACTAAAATCCTTAGTCGAGAATACGATAAATACTTTAAAAACTTTGAGCTGGGGCATTGCCCTCGGACCCCGCCTGGGCCAGGCCTGAGGCTGCCCCTTCGTAAGAGGCCCTTATAGTCTTTATGAGATATGAGATAAAGACAAGGAGGTCATTTTTTAGATCTCTAATTGATGGCTGTCTTGAACATCTCCAATTGTGAAGTTCACCATAAAAGTTCTTTGATTTATTTTCCTCCTTTTCAACATACCATCAATCAAATTACTGATGTTCTTTCTATTGTATATAAATGTGTTTGTAGTACATAAAACGCATTAACTACATGACTATAAAGCATAAATACGGACACGTACACGAAAAGAGGAGACGATTTCAAAAAAAAAAACAGGGGATACGACAATATATATATATATATATATCTATATATATATTCACTCCATGTTTAGCGCTTGGCCACTGATCGGTACATTTTAGGGCTTTATTTTGTTTTTAATTTCACTTTGGCATGTTTCAAATAATTATTACTAAAATCCCCAATAATTCTTTTCGAATTTCGCTAGAGCCCCAATATTAAACACGAGTGTCCCATGCCGTGTCCTGCGTAAAAAAAAAAAAATAAATATAGAACCCTGTGGTTTGTCCTAGTCATGTCCGTGTTCAACACATCTACGGTACCTATTTTAGTGTGTCCGTGGTCCCTACTCCACAATATGGCAATTTGCTTGTTCCAACAATGGGAAGTTACTGAATTCTCAGACTCAATATCCGTCCTGCTATAGCACAGCTAATCATTCTCACTTTACTTATTGACTTCTCCTCTTTCGTTATCATTCTCTTTTTTCTTTCTCATAAAATAAGAATTCTTTTCACTAGGTAGTTTGGCCCTGAAGCAGACTGCCTCGTAGCAATCTGGATCTCCTGGTTGGCAAAACAGCAAAAACATGAACAAAAAAAAAAGAGAAAAAAACTCTCTTCTCATTCTGTGTTCGTCAAGACTCATGAAGTTGTTTGATGAACATATTAAATCTCTATTAGACAATCTGGTGTGTACTTGAGAGTGAACCTTACACTTACAAGAAAACAGAAATGCCGAAAATCAAAACAATTTTCTATTTTTGACAAAAAAGAGGTGGATTATTTGGGGTAAGTAGGTTCCTTGAGCTGTGTTGGGGCTGTTAAGAAATAAGAATTGATTAGGCAAGCTTGTGTATAGTCATTCTTATCGTTATCAATAAGAGTTTTGCATTAGTTTTGATTACAAAAGGTTTGTCATTCTTGTTTTTGAACATATGATTCCCAAAACTTGCCACACAATGGTGTTCTTTGAGGTTGGATCTTATCAGCCGGATTCTGAAAAGGTTATACGTACCAAGTCTTTGGGAACCGGGAATTGGTGTTGTGCTTTCTAGGCAAAGTATCGTGTCGTGTCCCTTTAAGGGCCTGAATATATTTCCATAATGTGAACCGTTTCATTTTTTAAGACTTTTTGAAAAATTCATATTGGTCGAATATCGGTAATCACATGATTAGATTAAATTTGCTTAAAAAATGATAAATTTAATTGTGAGGTAAAAAACACAATATAACATGAAAAATACTATAACTACTGCCTTCCTAGACTCATCATCTTTCCTATTAGACACAAGCAAGTGGGTCTTGCACGTAGCTAGTTATAAGGACGGGCGCAGGATTATATTCTTCTTCAACATATATTGTGCATTAAACTTTTTCTCGACCTGCCATTCACATCTATTATGCAGATAATTTTTTCTTCTTTTTAAAAAAAGCATGTGTGCATGACCCAAAATAACTGTGTACTCAAATTACTACTGTTTAGCAGGTGGCACCGTTGAATCTTCTCTGCCGCGATGACAATTGAACCGACTCTTCCACCAAGAACTAAATTCGAAGCTATATATAACAATCTATGACCCACCAATGTGGGTTAAGGAGGTTTTAGCTGGTTCTCAATGAAGTAAAGTTCATGGAAGTGGGGAAAATTTTCTGGGAAGTTGAAAGCAAGATCAAGAATACCACAGCTGGTCTTGCAAAAAATTTGAGGTGAGTCCCTTTCATTGGTTACATGTAATGTGTACTTGATGTATGACTTTCTCCAATAGAATTTGGTGAAAGAAATTGTGTTTGGAAGTATTTTGTGACATAATTTCAAAATCATAAAATAAAAATGATTATTTTATTTTGTAGATATGTTAGAAATAAAATAACTATATGAAATAGAAGAGAATGAAAAGCAGAAAGCTTTTTTTTTTTTTTTTTATAAAAAAGATCTGACATGTGAAAATGAGGAGCTTGTTATTGTTTTTTCCTCACGTTCAAACAAAGTGTAATGATTTCACGGTTTCCACTTTCACCCTCAGGAGTTTGTGCTCCTTAGGTTGCGTTTAAAGGGATCTATTTAGAGTTATCAATTATTAGAAAAAATGTAACATGTTAATAAAAAAATCTCTCTATATATTTAAAACAATTTTTTTAATTCACACACCTCACAAATCTTTGTATTTGTAGGAGCTAATAGTAATAAAAGAAATTTATATGCATAATGGTCTCAATATTAAATAGGCTACTATAGCTCTATTCACTCGTCAAGAAAAGTGATTCACGAAAGAAAAAAAAAAGAAGTAAAGAAAATAAAAGAAAAAGAAATATAAAAAAAATTAATTTTTGTTACATGTTTAGTTTTTTAAGAAGTTAATAAAAATTTAGTTTTAATTTTTTTGCGATGCATAATTTTATAATTTTTATAGGATTTTTTTTATGAAAAAATGTTTTTAGCAAGAAAAGTATTTTTTTGAGACTCATATTTTTTAACATCAATTGACATAATACAGAAAAATAAAATAGTTATTTTTTCTTTTATGTTAAATGAACGAAGCTGGTGCAATTTCTTTCCATCCCCACCCATCAAGTTTAGCCTATTTTGGGTCCAAAATTGATATACTTTGTAGTTCATTTGAATTGGGTGATTTAGGAAGAAAAAATATGATTGTGTTATTATTTTAATCACTTATTTGAATAATCACATAGGAGAGAAATGAAAAGATGAAAAGATTTCGTTGCCACTTAAAACTATCTTTTAATCTCTCCAAAAGTAGATAGATTTGGAGATAAAATAAACTACTTAAATGTTTTTGTTTTGTATCGTCATCTAAAAATAAAATACATCAATTATTCTTATTTTAAAATATGGTTAGTTTAGTAATATTGTTAGGGCCGATTTTGGGACAAAACTCACGAGACAATAGATTTGGACCCCCAAATTTGTGTAAAAATTAGGGGTTCCTAATTTTTTTAAAAAATTAATATTCATGCTCTCATTTTTTTTTGACATCAAATACGAACATAAAGCGGCACAAACAGAGAAAAACCAAAATTGAAAAGTTCATCCAAAATCAAACACGAATCGAACCTCGAAACTTGATTCTCTGAAGGCTAAAACATTCGAAATCGAAGTCGCCGTGTGCGTCGGGCCGTCAGTGTCGCTCGAAGACGAATTCGCCCTGCGTCGCAGCGTCGGCGTCACTCAATCTCAAAGTCGGCGTCGCTGCGTCGCTGCGTCGCTCGCAGTCGCATGAACCGGTAAACGAATCGACAAACGAAACCGTCTTACCGCCGGCGTCGCTCCATCTCAAAGTCGTCGTAGTCTGAAGTGGACAGTAGACTGACTGTGGAGTGGAGATCTAAATCTTTATTCATGTAAGTTTTTACAATTTTTATTATATTAATATTATTTATATATATAATATAATTTATGTTTATATCATTGAGTCGAGATCTGATTGCTATTTCTTAGTACTTAGTAGATAGATTTTTTAAATATTTTTCTATTTGCTATTTTTTAATTTTTTAATTCTTTTCTGTTTGCTATTTATTTGATTTGCAGAATTTTATAATTATGCCTCCTAGAAAATATATGTTTTAATAAAAAAAAAAGAAACAAAAAACAAAAAGTAAAATTAATTAAATTTCAAGTGGGATTTCTTGATAAGTTTTTTAGTGGTAAAAAACTAACAGAAAATTTCAGTTTGATTGAAGATTCAGTGAATGAAGAAGAAGAACTTGAACATTTGAAAAATGAAGAAAATATATATTTAATGAATGAAATTCTAGACAATAACCAGTGTGCGGATGAGAGTGATAATGAAGATAGCATTGATGAAAATCAAAATGCAAGATTGAGTTCAGAATATGGACCTTTAAATATTGATAATCCAAGTAATTAGGAGCATATTGATCAGAATTTAAGAGATTTGTTAGTAGAAAGAGATCCTAGAGCTAGAAAAACAAATGATAATGACAATTTTCTTAAAGATGGTTTCGATAGACATTTTTCTTCTATACATTATATTCGGTATATATCAAATGGAAAGAAACATGATAGGAAAAGGGTAGTCTATTCATATGCTTTGAACATAATTTTTTGCTTTTGTTGTAAATTGTTTAAACAAGATAGAAACAGAACTCAATTTGTTTGAAAAGGATTTAAAGATTGGAGAAATGTTGGTCAGAGACTTAAAGGCCATGAAAGTAGTGATGAGCACATTATATGCATGAGCAAATAAATTGACTTGGAGATGAGATTGCGAAAGACTAAAACAATCGATAAAAATATGCTAGAACAAATCAACAAGGAGAGAGAGCACTAAAAATGAGTATTATTGAGGATACTAACTGTTGTTAAAACACTTGTGAGAAATAATGTAGCATTTTGTAGAGACAATCAGAAGATTTATCAAGCGAGAAATGAAATTTTTTTAAGTATAATTGATATGATTACCAAATTTGATCCAATAATGCAAGAACATTTTCAAAGAATTGATAGAAATAAGGTTCATTATCATTATCTTAGTTACAAAATTCAAAATGAACTGATTCAGATGTTAGTAGATGAAATCAAAAGTACAATTGTTTCAAAAATTAAAGAAGTGAAATGTTTTTCAGTCATTCTTGATTGTACTCCGGATATAAGTCAAGAATAACAAATGTCACTTGTAATACGATGTGTAGATGTTACAACAAATCCAATAAAGTCTAAGAATTCTTTGTAAAATTTTTGAAAGTGAAAGATACCTCAGGATTGAGACTTTTCACTGAACTTAAACAGATATTGAGTATTCTTTGACTTTGTATTGATGATATAAGAGGACAAGGGTATGACAATGCTCCAATATGAAAAGAAAACACAAAAGTGTACAGAAAAGACTACTTGGAGTAAATCTTAAAATATTTTATACGCCATGTGGTCGTCATAGTCTTAACATTATTTTTTGTGATATGACTAACTCTTATTCTAAAGTTATATCTTTCTTTGGAGTGGTGCAGCGTATATATTTATTATTTTTATTTTTAACAAAGCGATTGAAAGTTTTGAAAGATAACGCGGAAGGTTGCGTTCTTAAACCATTGTCACAAACACGTTAGGAAAGTCGCGTTGAAAGTATGAAAGTAATAAGATACCAAGCTCTACAAATAATATATGCTTTACTTGAGTTAGCAAATACTAGAGAAGATCCCAAAACAAAGAGAGACGCCGAGTCTTTAGCAACATATGAAATTGAAAATTTTGAGTTTTTGGTTGGCATGATTATTTGACACAATCTGTTATTTGCTGTTAACTCTGTTAGCAAGTGTTGGGGATTAAAACGTGATAATTAATCTTGCCCAATACCAACCACGATCACACAAACACGGAATAAACAACGAAAAAGAGACAACCACGCACAAACACAAAGGTTTACGTGGTTCGGCAAGTTGTGCTTACGTCCACAGGATCAGGCACTTATACTATTGATTAGAAGTTACAAAGAAGAAGAAAGTCTAGGAGTGAGATTACAGAAGAACAAAAGCAAAAACGTAAAACTCACACCTGGCGGCTGCAACCCTAGCAACTTATAAATACATTCCCGCATAGACCGATCGATCGGTATATCAAGCGGTTTTACACTACTCTCTGTTTTTCACCTGCAGACACCACCGATCAATCGGTCTCACCACCGATCGACCGGTCTACCATTTTTAATGATTTTTCTTCACATTCTCAATAATTCTCTCACTTGAAGTAAAAACCACTTCAAGTCTTGAGAAATCCCAT
>JAULJZ010000009.1:8000829-8019197 GCA_032270985.1 Heliamphora pulchella | reverse complement strand
TATACAGTATCATTATTTTTAATTTATTTTTAATTTTATTATCATTATTTATTTTTATTTTATTTAATTAATTAATTTTATTATTATTATTATTTTTTTCTTCTTTGGTATATTACATACTTGGTGGACAAATTCCGATGGCCGTCCTGTCTCCAGGGAAGAGCCTTTTCTCTCTACCCTTGAGAATTTTTGGGTGCCTTTGTTATATTCGTGACACTCATTCCCCGCGGACGAAGTTAGATGTTCGGGTTGTCAAATTTATTTTTCTTAGTTATTCAAAGACTCAGAAGGGGTACCGCTGTTTTTGTCCATCTCTCCACAAGTTCCTTGTCTCCCGGGATATTTTTTTGTGGAGTTTATTTCCTTATTTTCTGCGTCAGATTCGATTGTGTCGGGGGTTGGGAGTTCTGATAGTCACAGTCTTGATTTCTTAGTGTCTTGCTTGCTTTTATCTTCTTCTGCAGGTGCTCCTCCTACTGCGGGGTCCTCTCCACCTTCTCCATCACCTCCTTCAACTTCATTGGACCTCTCCTTTGCTGAGCTAGTCTCCTCGTTTGCGGATTCTCTTCCCATGGTAAGTGCTTCTCCTCCTAACGATATTGCTCCTATTGCTACTCGAAAATCTTATCGGACTTGCAGGGATCATCCTTTCTATACTACCTTCTACAAGGGTCTTTTCACCTCCTTACAGGCTTGCATTGCCACCCTGGATCAGACCGTTGTTCCTTGTACTGTTACCGAGGCCTTAGCTGACCTTGGCTGGCGGGGTGCTATGTTGGAGGAGATGCAGGTTCTTGAGTCCACCTCGACTTGGTCCCTTGTTTTTCTTCCGGAAGGTAAGCAGGCTATTGACTGCAAATGGGTCTTTACAGTCAAGCTCAATCCCAATGGCTCTCTTGCCCGCTTGAAGGCTCGTCTTGTTGCCAATGAGTATGCTCAGACGTATGGCATTGATTATTTTGAGACTCTCTCCCGTTGCCAAGATGGCCTCTGTTCGCTTATTTATGTCTTTTGCTGCCACTCGCCATTGGTCTTTGAATTAGCTTGATGTGAAGAATGCTTTTCTTTACGGCGATTTGCAAGAGGAAGTTTATATGGAGCAACCTCCCGGTTTTGTTGCTCAGGGGGGGTCTCAGCTGGCATGTCATCTCCATCGCTCTCTTTATGGATTGAAGCAGTTTCCACGGGCATGGTTTGGTCGCTTGAGCATGGTTATGTGCCAATTTGGTCTTCTACAGTCCAAAAAGACCACACTCTGTTCTATCGGCGTTCCTTTGTTGGCTGTATTCTATTAATCGTCTACGTTGATGATATTGTTATCACAGGGAATGATACGGTAGGCATTTCTGAGTTGAAGCAATTCCTGAAGTCTTAGTTTCAGACTAAAGATTTGGGGGAATTAAAATACTTTCTCGGCGTTGAGGTGGCACGCGGCAAGAAGGGTATCTTTATTTCGCAGCGAAAATGTGCTGGATATTTTAGCTAATGCGGGGCTTCTGCGAGCAAAGGGGGTCGAGTCACCTATGGACCTGATTGTCAAACTCCACCATGATGAGGGTGATGTTTTTCCTCATCCTGACCGATATAGAAGAATGATTTGGAAAATTGAACTATTTGACAACAATGACACGACTAGACATCGCCTTTCCTGTGAGTGTGGTGAGCCAGTTCACGGCTGCGCCTCGGGTCCCACATTGGAATGCCGTGATTCTAATTTTACGATATCTCCACAGTAACCCTGGTAAGGGGTTACATTTCAGTGATCATGGCCACTCTATGATGGAAGGGTATTCTGATGCAGACTGGGCCGGATGCCTATTGGTGGCAGTCTTATCTCTTGGAAAAGTAAGAAGCAGGATGTAGTTTCTCGGTCCAGTGCCGAAGCCGAATATCTGGCCATGGCTTTGGCGACATATGAGATTTTATGGCTCCGTCAGTTGCTTAGTGAGTTGGGTGATCCATGTTTTGGCTCAATAAAGCTTTGGTGTGATAATAAATTTGCTGTGTATATTGCTACAAATCTAGTATTTCACGAGCGCACGAAACATATCGAGGTGGATTGCAATTTCATTCGACGAGAGTATTAGAATGGTGTGATCGTGTTTGGCTCCGTTCGTACTAGAGAGCAATTGGCAGATATTTTAACTAAATCTGTTCCGGGTCATCGGTTTCGATACATATGTGACAAGTTAGGCATGTTAGATATATATGCTCCAACTTGAAGGGGGTGTTAGTTTTATTATGATTATTATTTGGTGTGGTTGAGCACACCATAGCGTAGTGTATGGCTTTGTTTATCTATAAATAATCTAGTGCGTGCCCCATTAGGGTTAACGCTTTTAGTAATCCTAATATTGTCATATTAACAGATATAAAGGCCATGGATGTGATGCAACCAACGACAAGAATAAACGAACTGAGGCCATTTTGGCAACAGGAGAAAAGGTATCAAAATAGTCAATGCCAATGTCTGAGCATAGCCCTTGGCCACGAGACGGGCTTTCAGATGCTCGAGAATGCCATTAGAATGAAGCTTGACAGCATATATCCACTTACACCCAATTGCGGTTTTCCCAGGAAGAAGACTCACCAAGTCCCACGTTTGATTAGCCTTAAGAGCATTAATCTCATCGATCATAGCCTTGCGCCAACTTGGATGAAAAAGAGCATCTGTAACATAGCAAGGCAAAGAATGCTGATCAAGTGTAGTGATACCCGTCTGGACAATGGCAGGCAAACCACGATATGATGTAGTATATAAGGGATGATCTCTGCAACTGCGGTAAAACTTGCGTTAGGCAATAGGAGGATCATTTACCTGATTAGGAGCCAGATCTAGCTTGAGGGGATACTGTCTCAAGTAGAGGAGAGGTGATGGAGCTTGGTGAAGATAAAGACTCTGATGATGATATCATAACTGACTCCGGGATAGCAGGAGAAGACTCCTCTAGAATATCAACTGGAGAACTAGCAACCGGAGAAGATGGCACTGGAAAATCAGTGGGATAATGATGCAGCAAAATACTGTCTAAAGCATCATCAATAGTGGACGAAGGTGGAGTCTTGAACCCATAGAACGACGTGGACTCAACAAACACCACGTCTCGAGATACGATAAACCATCGCAACTGAGGACTGTAATAACAATATCCTTTCTGGGTCTTAGGATATCCTATGAAAGCACACTTTAGTGCTCGAGCATATAGCTTTGTCATACTCTGTCTGGTATCTCTAACATAGCACACACATCCAAAAATCTTGAGGGGTAATGAAAAGAGACCTGCTGAGGAGCTAAAATTGACAAAGGTGTAGCTCCCTATAAAACAGAGGATGGCAATCGATTAATAAGGTAGCATGTGGTCAACACAGCTTCACTTCAGAAGACTTTGGGAACTTTCATCTTGAACATTAGGGCACGTGCAGTTTCCAAAAGATGTCTATTTTTTCTCAGCCACGCCATTCTGCTATGGTGTCTGCACAGGATGTCTGGTGAATAATCCTATGTGCACTCAGGTATGTGCCCAACACTTCACCAACGTACTCATCTTCATTATCACTACGTAGTATCTGAATAGTTTTGCCAAATTGAGTTTGGAATTCATTACAAAACGAAGTGAAAACAGTAGATAATTCAGTACGCTTCTTCATGAGATATAGATAGGTAACCCGAGAGTAATCAACAAAAGTTACGAAATACCGAAATCCAAACAAAGAAGTGCCAGGACACGGATCCTAGACATCTGAATGTACCAAAGAAAAAGGATTTATTGTCTTATTATTATTTTTAGACACACATGGCACACGCAGGTGCTTAGCAAAACGACATCACACACACTCTAACTGTGTAACCTGACTCAATCTGGGACATAGTTTCTTCAGACTTACCTATGAGGGATAACCCAATCGACAATGTATATTAAGAATCTAGGACGATCTTCCAAAACATGCAACAGCCGCAGTTTCATCCATCACATATAGGCCACTCACCACCCGTCCTCTATTGATAGTATTACTCGAAATTAGATCTTGAAAAACATAATGATCAGGAAAGAATGTTACTGAGCAGTTCAAATCATTTGTAATACGGCTCTCAGATAGAAGATTAAATAGATTAGTAGGAGTATGTAAAATATCAGAAAGTGTAATAAATGGAGATAAAGCAGCTACTCCCTGTCCCTTCACCTCTAGGGTTCCTCCATTGGTGACAATAACCCAATTATGTCCAGGGGTTAACTGATAAGAAGAAAAAGTACCTATGGAATGGGTCATATGTGTAGATGCACCTGAGTCTATCACTCAAGATTTGGGAGTGGCCATACACGCCACTGGGCCACCTACAACTGTAGCTAAAGGGGCATTAGCTGTGCTTCCAATCCTCATCTGTATGAACTGATCATATTCCTCCTGGGTCATATCTATAGTTTTCCTCTCAGAGGAAGAGGGAGAAGTATCATAATCGACCACTGCATTGACCACAGAAGATGTAGGACGTTTATGTAACTTCCAATACGAGTTCTGTAGATGTCCCTGCTCTCCACAGTAGTAGCAGGTCCTGTGTCACGTCCACCTCGACCTCTATCTCGCCCTCTATCACGGCCTCTACCTCGGCCACTATCACCACGGCCCCCATCACGACCTCTACCTCTAATTCCACCTCTACCTCCTCCACGAGATACACCCAGGGCTGTATGATCATCCTGGTCAGTAGCCATAATACGAGGTTCTTCGTTACTAACTTCTCTACTCATCCTCCTGAAAACCTTAGATAAAGAAGAAATATCAGACTCAGCCAAGATCTGGGAACGTGCTGAGTCAAGCTGCTGATTCACTCCATCTAGAAAACAAACAACCGAAAACTGCATTCTCTGCTCTTTGGAACCCTCATATCGGTAAACGGTACCAGCCGATCTTACTCATCTGCTAATACCTTGAACTCCGTGAAATATTCTGGGAAAGGTCCCTTTTCTTGTTGTACATTGAAAATACTCCGCATCACATCGTATAGTCTGGACAAATCATTAGTCGAGGCAAATGTCTCATTGAGTATGGTCCATACCTCACGATCAGTTGTGACATTGGCCATCAAAACCTTAACAGAAGACTCCATTGAATTCAACATCTTACTGAGCAATCTTGCATCATTCCGCTTGCATCTTATGTACTCATCAGATCCCTTCTTAGGAGGATCTTCGAACAAATGATCTTCCTTTTTCATACCTTCAATTGTCAACAATATATTCTTTTTCCATAGCACATATGTTTAGTGGTTCATTTATGAGTGATTAGAGTTGTGGTTGGGTTTTATTGCGTGAGGGTCGGCGAGATGGAAAGAGAGGTGCGGCGAGGGAGAGAGAGGGTCGGTGAGTGGCAGAGAGGTGCGACGAGGGAGAGAGAGAGAGGGTCGACGAGGGTTTCACGGGTCGGTGACAGGGAGAGAGGGTCGGTGGAAGGGTTTTGGAGGTGTGGCTAGGGTTTTGGGGTGGTGGAGGCTAGGGTTTCATAGTGGCAGCAATGGAGGCTAGGGTTTCATGGGTGGCTCTGATACCATATTAAGTGAAATGGAGAAGAGGAGAAGAATTCCTATCAATTGAGTAGGCACACTATTATTTATAATAAAAGTAGGGAACACCATTACATCCACACACACACACACACCTGATACATAATATAATAATAATAATAATAATAATAATAATAATAATAATAACTTTTTCAATTGATAAATTGTTAGTTTAATTAATTTTCCTTGATTGTTCTCAAATAAAATTTTATTAATTTAAATTTAGAAAAATTTCTTTTTACATAAGCTATTGTTACTAAAATTGGTAATAATATTCTACAAATAATGCATAAATTTGAAAAACAAAATCTATTTTTTAAACATAATTTAGTACATTAATTAGATTCTTCATTTTTTGTTGGTACGATTTCTGTTTAAAATTTTATTTCTGAAAATAAATATAAACCATTAATATCACTAAAGGTGTCATGTTTTAAAAAATTTTCAAGATTAAAATAATTTATTTTAAAACTATCATCATCTCTTACTTTTAAGTTTTTAAAATTTTTAAAAAATAACATTATACATTTGAAATTGTTTGAACATGTTCTCAATTAAATAAAATAACATGATTTACAATATATAAGAAATAATTAATTTTAAAATATACTAATTATTTGTAGGAGAGATGAGAATTGAGAAATCAATTTGCACACAGAGTCAAAAATTGTGCAAAGCAGAGAATCAAATTGTAGAAATAAAACAAATAGTGTATTAAGTGTGAGAAAGAAAAATAATAAAAGCGATTCTTTTTGGAGAAGTTTTCAAAAGTTATTACAATAACTTCCAATGCCACCCTATTTAAGTTATTTCAATTTATACCTTTTAGAAATTTTAATAGCTCCTGCTAGTAACCCCGTAGATCTTGGGGGGCATAGTTTACTGAATAGAAAATTTCTTTTTCGGAAAGATATTGAACTCCGAAAGGTTTAATTTGTTTAATTATATTTTTAAAAATATTTTAGTATATAATTTTTTTTAATTTGACTAAAATGGGGCCTAGCCTACTTTATTTTGAAGCATAATTTTTATTTTCATTAATACAATTTATTTTAAAATTCATATATAATAGTATATATTATAAAGAGTTCTATAAATTTGGGGGTTTCATTATTTTGGAGGCCTTAGGCAACCGCCTAATTCGCTTAACAGATGAGTCACCCTTGCACCCAGGTGTCCCCACCACCTTCCAACTTGATGTGAGACCGATCCGTAGGACACGCACAATCACCTATATAGCACGGGCATTGAACTATCATTCTCACATTTGGTTTTTGTGCCATTTCCTTGGCCAATTAACCTACCTGTAATGGGGTTCACCGGTTGCATTAGTTTTAATTATGAAATTTGTACTTATGGTAGTGTCTTTACAAATAAGCAAGGAGCCACTGAACTGACTTCGTAGTCCATTAACTCACTGGTGCCACGATAGCTGAAGCAAGGTTATTAACCTTTCCCTCCTAAGCTTGTTCTGCGTCCACATCTACAATCCAGCCATCCTTGGCCTTCTTTCTTTGGCATTGTTAAGGGCTAATTATGTCGTTATAATAATGTTTCGTTACAATATAAATAGTTAGAGGAGCTAACCCTTAGGGTTAAGCACTCTTACTCTTTTAATCTTTTTTACTTTAACATTGTATCAAAACAAAATCCCATGGGAAAGTAAAGAAAAAAAAACTCCGATTGCAACCCTAGCGCCACCCTCTCATGGCAACCCTAGTGACGCCGCCCTCTAGTCGCAACGCTAGCACCACCATCCCATCGCAACACCCCTCTAGTCGCAACCCTAGCACTAGCACCCTCCCGTCGCAACCCTACTAGACACTAGATTGAATCCGTCGAAACCCTAGCGCCGCTGCCTTGAATAGTGTCGTCTTTCAATCATTCTTCAACCGCACCCTAGCGAAACCCTAGCGCCGCCACCCTTGAACTGAATCGTCTTTCAGTCGCGCCTTGATCATGAAACTTATTGCTCACGCAGGCCATTACTAGGGATGGCAATGAGGCGAGGCGAGGCGAGGCGGGGTGGGGGATGAGCTGCCCATCCCTGTCCTTTATTTGATTGGGGCGGGGACGGAGGAAAATACCGGAGAAGTTGCGGGACGAGGATATTTCGACGATGGTTTTTAATAAGGTTTAAAAGAGTAATTAATAAAAGTTATAAATAATATAATAAATAAAAAATAATAGTTTGTTGAATTAATATAATTAAAAATACAAAATGTAAGAAGTAGAAAAGAAAAAGAGATAAATATAATATTTTAATATTTTTTGGACTTATTCTATTTATAAAATATATATTTTATACATGTAATAATATTTTAAAAATATTTGTTTTATGTAATGGGGGGTGGAGGGAAACGGGGCGGGGAATGCAAATACTGTCCCCACCCCGTTTGTTATTAGGGGCGAAAAAAACCCGTACAAAGCAGCGAGGGGACGGGGGGGGGGAAAATTGCCATCCGGCCCATCCCTAGTCACCGTTGTTGTGCCTGTCAAGCACCGGATATCAGATCACACCACTGTAACTCTAGCTTATGTGGAAACCCTATCCCTTCGACCTTTATCATCCTTCCTCAATTGACACTGAAACATTGAAACATTTATTGAACTATGGATGTTTTTGTTTGCTGAAATTTCTTTGGCTCAATCGTGGGGAGTTTTGTAGTTTTGGTGTAGAGACGATCTTTATTCACTTGCACCTGGTTCTTGCAGTATCACGGACCTCTGTTTTATGCCTTTACCATAAATAGAGTTCTTTGTGCATATTTCTTTTGTGATTGTGGAAAATTGCTCTTTAGTTAGTATGGTTCCAATTTGTGTATGTCTTCTGTTATGCTTCCACAACTCACGATTTGCAAGTTAAATGGGACTAATTATTTACATTGGTTCAAAGCTGCGAAAATTGCATTGATTGGTCAAGGTAAGCATGGTTACCTTACCGCATCATCGCCATCCAATGAGGAGACAAAGTTAGAATGGGAACAAACAGATGCTCAAATTGTTACTTTATTGTGGAATTCAATGGAGTTGCAAATCATTGATATGTGTACCCATTTGGATTCTCGTAAGAAAATTTGAGAATATGTTCGTATGTTATATTCCAGTAATCTTACTCGTATGTATGATTTGTTCGTTGATTATTTTCAATTGCGCCAAGGTGATAAGTCTGTTACTCTGATTATTTTGCTGCCCTGGACAGAATTCATGAAGAGTTGAATGTCGTTCTTCTAATCACTAATGATGTTTAGAAAATGCAAATACAAAGGGAACAAATGGTGGTCATGTGATTTTTGGCTGGGTTGAAACCTGAATTTGAATCCATTCGATCTCCAATTTTAGCATGTCCAATACTACCTCTTCTTGCTGAAGTTTATTCTCAAGTCCTACGCGCTACTTCCCGTGATGTTTGTCGGACTTCTGGTGCTTCTATTGTTGACTACTCAACATTAGTCACTCAGCAGACACTATATAGCAAAAGTGAACAATCTAATGGCTACCGTGGTTTAAAAGGAGATTGTGGTGGTTATCGTAGTAGTCATGGTGGTTCTTGTGGCGGTAGAGTTAGTCGTGGTAGAGGTCCACTTCGTCATTGTACTAATTGTAGTTTGGATAATCATACACGAGAGACATGTTGGAATCTTATTGGCAGACCATCTCAGTCTGCCAATGCAGTGACATCTGATGGTGACCCTTCTTCATCCTCTCCTCATGTTGAGGAGAAGAATATTATTGTCTCAGAGGAAGAGTATGCTAAGTTCCTTTAGTATCAAACGTCTATGCAGACATCTCTTCCAGTTGCATTTTTAGCCTAGAAAGGTACTTCAACTGTTTGTCTTTCATCTTCTACTTCTTGACCATGGCTTATCAACTCTGGTGCCACTGACCATATATTTGGTATCTCTCAAAATTTTTCTCATTTTAAGTCTTCATCATCTTTACCTTTTATTAATTTAGCAAATGGTTCTACAACTTCTGTTGAAGGCATATGGACAATTCAACCAACGTCGTCCTGTTCTTTGTCTTTTGTCTTATATATTCCTTATTTTCTTTTAATTTGATGTCTATGAGTCCATTGATAAAAAATCTAAACTTTTTATAATTTTTTTCTTTCCTGATTCTGTTGTCATTCAGGATTTGGTGACATGAAAGACGATTAGCGAAGGACGTGAATTAGGTGGTCTCTGCTATTTGAACAATAACACGTCATCTAAAGTTGCTTCTCCGCTTGAGATACATTGCCGCCTTGGTCACCCATCTTTGGAAAATTTAAAGATTTTAATTCCTAGTTTCAGTTTCATTTCAGTTTTAGAATGTGAGTCATGTCAGCAGAGAACACACCATCGTTTTCCTTTTGCTTCTCGAGTTAATAAACGAGATTGCATCCTTTCATGTTAACCGTGTCGTGTCACTTCAAAATTAGGATTTCGGTACTTTGTTCCCTTTGTGGATGATTATTTTAGAATTTCCTAGCTTTATTTTATGAAAGATCGTTCTGAGTTGTTTTTTTATTTTTTGTACCTTTTGTGCTGAAATTCACACCCAATTTAATACATTTGTTCACATTTTGCACAGTCAGAATATTAGAGAATATTTCTTTCATTCCTTTAGTTCTTTTATGATCAAATTTGGAATCCTCCATCAATCATCTTGCGCGCACCCCACAACAAAATGGAGTAGCCGAGTGCAAGAATCGGCATTTGATAGAAGATGCTTGAACCCTATTGATTCAAATGAATGTTCCTAGATCTTTTTGGAGTGATACTGTTCTCAATGCTTGTTACTTAATTAATCGTATGCCTTCCTCAGTTCTAAATGAACAGACTCCTTATTCTATTCCTTTTTCGCATGATCATCCATTTGTTTTATTCCCTCATATATTTGGTTGTGTTTGTTTTGTCCTTCAACTTGCTCTTGGTACTGACAAGTTTGATCCTCTATCTCTTAAATGCATTTTCTTGGGTTACTCTTGTACTCAGAAAGGTTATCGTGTTATAGTTCTGCTCTTCATAAGTTGTCTGCTGTGATGTGACCTTTTTTGAGTCTACCCCTTATTATTTTGAGAGACTTGCGATGATCTTGTTTGTGATCTACCTCTTCGTGATTGTAGTCATCCTTCTTTTAGTCCACCCTTATCATCCAATACTTGGATCGAACGTTTATGTCGTTTAGACCTGTAGGTTTACATTCATCGCAATCAGGTTGACACCATTCCTCTGCCATGACTCTACTACATCAATGGTCTCCTTGCCATCGAATCACACTCAATCACGTTCTTCCCCACCTGATGTTGATCTTTCTATTGTCGTTTGAAAGGGTAAGCGGTCATGTATTTTACATCCTATTTCTAATTTTATTTTTTATGACAATTTATCCTCGTCATATTACTCATTTGTTGTCGCATTGTGTTCTATTCCTCTACCTACATCCTATACAGATGTTTTATCCCATTCCGGTTCGAAGACTGCAATGGAAGAAGAAATGTTTGCCTTAAAACAAAATGCTACGTGGGACTTAAGTGTCTCTTCCTTTGGGAAAATCAGGTGTAGGCTGTCATTGGGTCTATGCTGTTAAAGATCATTCTGATGGTACTGTGGACCAACTGAAAGCTCATCTTGTGGCTAAGGCCCAGGTGCATGGCCTTTACATAAGTTGGATGTGGAAAATGCATTTTGACATAGCGATCTACAAGAGGAAGTTTATATGAAGCAACCTCCGTGATTTGTTATTCAGGGGGAATTCGGCTTGGTTTGTCGCTTGAAGAAGTCATTATATGGGCTCAAACAATCTCATCGAGCTTAGTTTGGTAGGTTTTTTGATACTGTGACTAGTTTTGGTTTTCAGAGATGTGGCGTAGATCATTCTGTGTTTTATAAACATGCTGGAGCAAGCTAGATTTTGTTGACAGTATATGTGGACAACTTTATGATTACTGGTGATTACTATAATAGAATTGAGGAATTAAAATCTTTTTTACATGCTAAATTTCATACTGAAGATATGGGTAAATTGAGATATTTTTTGGGTATTGAAGTAGTTAAATCGCGCCAAAGCATTTCTTTGTCTTAAAGAAAATATGTTTTTGATTTGTTGAGTGAAACAAGAATGTTAGGATCAAAATCTATTAACATACCTATGGATCCTGACACCAAACTAGCTGCAGATCAAGGTGAGGTGTTAGTGGATCCAGGACGGTATTGACGATGGTTGGAAAGTTAAATTATTTGATTGTTACTAGATCAGGCATTTTCTTTGCAGTTAGCGTTGTCACTCAGTTTTTAGACAAGCCACGGACTTGTTATTATGATGCTATTGTGCACATTTGAGATATCTCAAAAGTGCACTGGGTCGTGATTTGTTATATAAAAGTTATGGGCATACTCAAATCGAGGGTTATACAAATGCAGATTGGCTGGATCTCCATATGTTAGGAGGTCAACTACTAGTTATTATGTTTTTGTTGGAGGTAATTTGGTCTCATAGAAAAGTAAGAAACAGACCGTTGTTGCTCGATCAATTGTTGAGTCTGAATATAGAGCTATGTCACATACCACTTGTGAGTTGATTTAGTTGAAACATATGCTAGAGGAACTTGGATTTCAACATTCTCAACCTATAAATTAGTTATGTGATAACCAAGCAGCAGTTCGCATTAAATCTAATCCAGTATTTCATGAGAGAATAAAACGTATTGAAGTTGATTGTCATTTTATTCGAGTTGTTACGTAATGTAATTCGCAAGAGCCACGTGAAGTCAGTGGATCAATTAGCAAACTTATTCACCAAACCTTTGTGTGGTTCACGAGTGAGATATATTTGTACCAAGCTTGGTACTCATGATGTATATGTACCACCTTGAAAAGGAGTGGTAATGGTTAATTATGTCATTATAACAATATTTTGTTTTAATATAAATAATTAGAGGAGTTAGCCCTTAGGGTTAAGAACTCTTATTCTTTTAATCCTTTTTTCTTTAACAATCATGGTCAGGCCTCATGGCCTGGCCACAACATTCGCATATAGCGGCTCCCTGGTAAACTGGAAGGACATTCATGTATTCGAGAAGAAATGGCTGAGAACGAAAAAAGTAAAATTAAGCTTCATAAAATTTTTATCCTTAGCATGATGCTTGGTGAAAGAACTAGGACATGGCTATGATATAATCTAACTCTACCGATTGCTCTTGTATACATACTAAAGGTATAGAAAATGATGTAAGACTAATATGTTAAAAATGGGTTTACTATAAGTAGGGCTGCTGATGGGTGTCAAAGTAGTTGTTGGTGTTATAGCATTAGGATATTTGAGTAATGTGTTTCTATTAATTTTTTTCGTTGGACTAGATCTAATTGAAGTTTTTTTAAATTAGTAATATTACCTTTATAAAAGAGGCATTTGGATCCGCACAAAAGGAGGTTAGAAGAAACTTCAACAAGGAGGAGTCAATCTAAAAACAACGACAGTATAAAATCAACAGTATCAAAAATAGACTGTGTTCCTCTTTCAGATCACTTATGCAGATTACTAAGAAGCACCTCCTTCCATATGGAGATCGACCCCATCAAAAGATCTCCTATTCCACTCCTCCCAACCCAAATGAACTGCATCAAACAAATATGAGCTACATGCTACGCTTTCCTCCTACATGTGGAGACTCTCCCTCCCCTCCATCTAGTCAAAACACCACTCACCTCCTTCTCAAATACTCAGTCTACTCCAAAAAGATGCAACACAAAACCCCACAACTCCCTAGCAAAGTCGCATGAATAAGGAGATGTGGATGTGCCACAGACTCTCCCTCCTTACACATACAACCCCAATCCGTCAAGACAAGCCCCCTCTGAATAAGATTATCAATGGTTGGAATCTTTCCGTGCATGGCAGGCCACCCAAAAACACCACCTTTGATGGAGATCTCACCTTCCAAACATTCTTCAAAGTAAAGGAACCACTCTAGCTACCCAACAAGTTAAGATAGAAAGATTTGACCTAAAACCTCCCATTGCGATCCCCTCTCCATTTAACACTATCCACCATCGTTCTCCCACCTCTATAATTGTCCAAAAGATCTAGTGGTGCCAACAGCTGATCCAACTCCTAATCCTGGACATCCCTCCGCAGCCTGATGTCCCAAAAACATAAACTGTAGTCTCTTCGGGCATGATCTGCCATTATAGCGTCCCTCTCCCAAGCCGGAGCAAATATATATAGGAAAGCCTGGCCTAGAGCTACCTCCCCCCACCACACATTCAACCAGAAGCTAATTTGGTCTCCACGTCTCACACTCTCACCTCAAGAAAGATATGTTTTGAAAACTCATCCCAAACTTTACCGATACCCTTCCATAAGCACATGTCATATGTATCAGACACTTGAGGGGTACTCTAACCACCTCTCAATGATCTGTACTTGCACTGAATAACCCTCCTCCATCAAGAATCTCTCTCAGCAGGAAACCTCCAACTTCCCCAATAGGGATCTACGGGAAAGAATCAACTTTCTGATGTTGAGATCCCTGTTCTTCACAGGGGAACAAACTGTACTCCAATCCATAAGTGGAACTTGGATCCTTCCCCCATACCACCCCTCAGGAAATCCCTTTGCGGCCTCTCTATCTAGAGTCTACACATAGGATGATGAAAGGATTTTTGGATGGGGCGTTACGTTGGATATGCTGTGGGGTTTGATTAATTGACAAAGTGTGCTACCCTAAACCCTCCACAAGAACCAGTGATGTATGTTGTCGAAACATATGAGGTTGAATATGAAATTTGACTAGCTCACAACACTTCTTCATGCATATTTGCCCGTGGAGTTTTTAAGAACCTTGATTTGATATTTAAAAACAAGGGCTTTTAATGTAGGCAATAAGGTCACATTTTTATATGGGTTCACATTTATAATATCCAGATGATATCATCTTTTTGTCCTCGGGTGAGGAGGTTATGATGGTTAATTTGCTTTCTTTATTAATGGTGTTTGAGTTGATTTTGGGGTTGAAACTGAAAATGCACAGGAGTGCTATTATGAAGATTAATTTCCCATTGAAAAGTTTTGGCTTCGTTATAAGGGTGCCCGATTGAGTCTCTACCGATGAAGTATTTGGGGCTCACTTTGGTGGAGATATTGGAGAAGAGTTAAGGAAGGATATTGGAAGGGGTGGAAATAACTTAAATTCAGAAGGGGGCCATTTCACTTTGGTTGTAGTTTGTTTTGGTGTTCCAATCAATTATTTGTCCCTATTCAAAGTTCGAGCGGTTGTGGTTAACAAAATTGAGAAATTGACGAGATTTCTTCTGGAAAGGTGTGGGGAGAGGAGGAAAAACCATTGAATGGTTGGGAACTATCTCATTTCCTGAAAATAAGTGTGGACTTTGTTTAGCATATTGTGGGTAGGAATATTGCTGTGCTTGGTAAATGGTTATATGGATTTTTCCTATTGACTGTAACTCTTTATGGCATGCTATAATTAAGAGCAAGTATGGGCTTCAAGAAAAAAGTTTTGATTCTTCTGAGTTTCATTGGCATAGTTACTGCTCTTTGTGGAAATTTATTTCTCAAAATCTTTCAAACTTCTCCCGTCATTGTTGTGTCAGTGTGGAAAATGGCACGATGATTCATTTTTGGGAAGATATTTGGAGGGGTTAGTATAAAACAAAGTAGAGAGAAACGATGTTTGTGAAAGAGAGGAGAGAATGACTTAGGATTGGCTCCTTCATCCACTAAAATTTGTAGTAAATGAGGACAAAGTACGAAAATGGTCTTAGGTAAAATAACTTATAACTTAAACACTTAATACTGATGATGCGATTCAGATAAGAAGACCAAATCGTTGTTTACGTTATGATTGGTGTGTAACATGGAGGAGGGAGGAGGATAGCTATGATAGGCTATTTTTGAATTTCCCAATTACTTTGGCCTTTATGGTGGAGGGGGGCGTATATGGTGGAGGTGGATTGGGTAAATACCTTATACGTATGGCCACGTGTTTTCTGTTGATTTTTGGGGTTTTGATACTAATCCCAAAGTTAGAGTTGTTTGAAGATGTGTGGTTTGTGTAGTGTTGTGGGTTATTTTGCTGGTGTGAAATTCTAGGTTATTTGACAAGTTCGAGGACATTAGGGATCAACAGGGTAAGACTTGCTATTTCTCTTCTTGCTAGCCTTTGGTAGCATCTATTTTCAAGTTAATTTCCTTTTTTTATTTGCTAGAGATTGGAAATATGTGTGATTTGTAATCTATTTGTATTTTCTCTTTGCTTCCTATTTTGTTGACTTTTCTCCTCTAAGTGGTCTTTATCCTCTTCCTCTCGTCTTTGGTTTTTCTATTAATAATATTTCTTTTGTTGCTGATAAAAAAATACTAGTTTTTTTATGATAGAAGTTCTTTACAGTTCTGTTGTGCATTGAGCGGCCAGCACCATAAGTGATGTGGCTAGTACATAAACATTGGAAAAATTCGTTTAGTTTACTCCATTTGCTTTAACTATCACTATGAAGCTGTCAGGTTGATGAGGACACTGATATAACCTCGCTCTTCTTTTTTATTTACTGCAGGATGATATAGAGAAGATCTGTTCACTGTATGATGCTTTTTTGTCAGAGTTTCCTTTGTGCCATGGATACTGGAGGAAGTATGCTGCTCACAAGGCACATTTATGCACTGCTGACAAGGTTGTTGAAATCTTTGAACGGGCTGTGCAGTCTGCAACATTTTGTGTCGGTATTTGGGTTGAATATTGTACCTTCAGTATGTCGGCATATGAGGACCCATCTGATGTTCGTAGGTAACTTCTGTCCTTGAAACCTTCAATTACTTTCCAATCTAGAACTAGCATTGTATTCATCATATGCCATGCCTTCTCCTACCCTCCCCTATGATGCAGCACAAAGTGGGGATGAGGATGGTGGATAAGTAGCACACAAGGGTCGAAAGCTTAACTCAAGGCTTTCGCCTTAAAACTCAACTCTTTTATTAATTCAACTCTACCAATGCCTAAAATGAGTCTTTTATTTATAAGCTTAAAACCCTAATATAAAAAGAAAATTAAGATCCTAAGGAATTAAAATAAAAATCTCAATAATATAATCTAGAAACCTAATGAAAAGAAAATAAACTAAAACCTTATTTAAAAAATATCTAGAATCTTAAATTAAATAAAATCCTAATTAATAAAATAAAATATTAAATAATTAAAATCTAATTGTAAATATTCCTTTGAATTCTGCATCATTTGCCTCCACTGGAAAAAAGAACTCGACCTCGAGTTCGTCCTGGATACTAAACGCATCCATGCTAAATAATCAAATATTTTGAATAGATGAGCGGCATAAGCTTCGTCTCATTCCATCTATTCTTGACCTTGAGACGGTTGGTAAGGGTTACAAAACTAAATTTGATAACCCAATCAAAGGCTTCAACAGTAATAAAATCATTGTGTTATGCCTTGATGAAGTTTTCCGTGGGTGGACAATCAATAGAAGTGTACAAGTGGAGCACATCCTTATGTTCAAAAGAATATTCATTGGATGAACCATTGTTCATCATAGAGGTTGCTAGCCTTTCAATGGCCAGAGGAGGAATAGAAGCAACAATCTTGTCTGGGTCCAGAAAAGGGCAAGGTTGCTGAGTAGGCATCGAAATAGGAAACTGCTGAGTTAACACCCCATCTTTTGGAATTGCAGGCTTCAACAAAATAATTTTGTTATTATATATGAAGCTAAAGGTGTTATCTTTCCTATTATAAGTGATACCAAAGTCAACCATTTATGGAAGACCAAGTAGCACGTGTAATAATAATGGGAAGTACGTCGCACCAAATCTCATTAAAATAGTCACCCATCTGAATAGGAACCAAACACCTTTGGGATACTAAAATATGAGTGTTATTATCCCAAAATAATTGATAGGGTGCGGGTGTGGATCAAAGAGTAGTAGTTTTATCTTCAGAACACCTAATAATTGGTAGGGCTGCAGGTGTGGTTCAGGCAATAGTTTTATCTTCAGAACACCTAATCCAGACACAACATTCATTGCATATCTTTCATCAATAACAATTCTACAAACTCTATTAGCACATTTGAGAAATGTATGAAAATAATTTGTGCATGTGCCACTCCATCAAGTGTTTGCATAAGGAAAAGGCCAAAATATGAAGGGAAAGTTTTTTTTTTATTTTTAAATTGGGCTATTTTTTTGCTGGGTTAAAGAAAGAGGTGAGTGGCTGTTTGGGTTTGGGTAGCTTTGCTGGTTGTGAAAGGCTGGGCTGGCCTAATGGGCTCGGGCTAAAACAAAGATTAGATGGTTGATTTTTAAAAGGAATAGTTAGTGGGCTTAGGGTTTAAAAGGGTAATGGGCTGTTGCAAAAAAAAAGGTTAATGAACTGGGTTTAAATAAACAAGATTAGTGGGCTTAAATTTAGGAAGTTGGGTGGGCTGGATCTTTATTTTATTTGGGATGGACAAATGCTAGGGAATGGGTTTTAAGTTATGAGTTGTGGCAAAAGAGGGGAAGGGTGGACCGGGTCAAAAAAAGGTGGGTCGGGTATGGGAGAATTGGGTCGGGGCTTGCTGTACCCTTCTTCCTCGCCTGTGATGAGCAATAGGGTACTAGGGTTTTGGTGTCTTGCGGCACACGGGGAGGTTGATGAGGGAGGGAGAGGTCAACGAGGAAGACGACAACACGAGGCGTCGGGAGTTTCGTCAACTGGTGGTGACGGCGGTGACTTCAGCGACTTCGGTGGCAACTTGTGGCGATTGGTGGAGACGCCGACTGTGGCTACTGTAGACGTCGACGGCGCGAGGGGAGG
>JAULJZ010000009.1:7989302-8000729 GCA_032270985.1 Heliamphora pulchella | reverse complement strand
GCAATATACTAGCAGTTATTTGTACTTTAAAATACTTTAATATAACTTAATTATAAAATTAATTTTAAATAATAAATAAGCTTTTAATTATTAAGGGATATAGTTTAAATATTTTCATTACTCACTATTAATTTAAATTAAAAATAACAAATATATATATATATATATATATATTAAAAAATTACATAATTTAATATTTTTTCAGGCATTATATATCCATATATATTAAAATATTTTTTTATGAAAAATAAAAAGAAATGTTGAATTTGATATAAGGAGAGAAAAAATAATTTAAAATAAAAAGAAAATTTAAATTTTAAATAGAGAGAAAAAAAAAAAGAGCTGCCAATTAAAACACAAGCTACATCAATACCGTTGTTCTTTAT
Source organism: Heliamphora pulchella (assembly GCA_032270985.1). Taxonomy (NCBI): domain Eukaryota; kingdom Viridiplantae; phylum Streptophyta; class Magnoliopsida; order Ericales; family Sarraceniaceae; genus Heliamphora; species Heliamphora pulchella. The sequence goes on along the minus strand of JAULJZ010000009.1, from coordinate 8,000,343 downwards.
AATATAAATTTTTCATTCTTTAACTGAAAAAAATTTGAGAGTTTTTGCTTATTTTTTTTTTTTTTTTTTAAATTATTTTAATGAGAAAAACTGAAAAATTAAAAAATTTAAAAAATTTAAAAAAATTTAAAAATATAATTGTTTAATAGAATAATTAAAAAACATTCATAAAAAATATAAACAATTATCTCAAACGAGCTCAAGTCGAAAATGGACGTGGTTCATATCCGTCCAGAATATTTTCCTCGATTACCAAAGAACCTGCAGAGATACACACGTATAACTTTGTAAGCCACAAGAACAGAGTCATCTGTCATCTGAGTTTGGAGAGAGAAAGAGATGTTTAGCAGCAAGCGAACACACTAATCCTAGTTAATAAACAATAATCCAATCAAGAAAAAAAAAGTGAAAGATTTTGTTCGAAAGCTACTACAACTATCAAACCCAATCATGGAAGTAAGTAAATCATGATAAATCTCCACTTATAGTATTAAGAAAAATGTTATTTGTAAGGACAATATGTCACCGATTATTACCCATTAAATATCTCTTGGTAGGAGTTTCAATTCTTGTATGTCGGTACTCAATTGGTGATTTCATCGGCGATAGAGATCTATTAGTAATGGTACTGAACCGACTTTGAGTTTCAGAGAAAACGCCGCATCAATATCATCAATCGACCAGAAAAATGGAGTTGGGAAGCAGAGGAAGGAGAGACAGAACCCCCACCTTCTCTTCATCAGCTGCAAGCAATATGAATGGCGGCGCCGGCGCTGGCGGCGCCGGTAACAGAAAGAGCAAAGCCACAGCTCAGTACAACGCCGATGCCAGGATCTTGGCCGAGTTTGAGCAGTCCGCCGATTCCGGTAAGTTCTTTAATTACTCGAGATCAATCATAGGTGCGCCGCAATCCGTCCCTTCCGAACAGATTACTGCTTATCTCTCTAGAATCCAGAGGGGGAGTCTCATCCAACCCTTTGGCTGTATGATTGCAATTGAAGAACCCACTTTTAAAATTGTTGGTTACAGTGAGAATTGCTTCAATTTGCTGGGTTTGGGCAGTGTTTTTGAGTCGAACCAGCTAATGGGTCTGATTGGGGTTGATGCTAGAATACTTTTTAGCCCTTCCTCAGGGATTTCTTTGGTGAAAGCTATTGCGTCTAGGGAGATTTCACTGTTAAACCCAATTTGGGTCCATTGTAGAACCACCCAGAAGTCATTCTATGCCATACTCCACAGGATTGATGTGGGGATTGTAATTGATTTGGAGCCGGCCCGTTCAGGCGATCCTGCATTGTCGCTTGCAGGTGCAGTGCAATCCCAGAAACTCGCCGTGAGAGCAATTTCTAGGCTGCAGTCTCTCCCTGGGGGAGATATTGGTGTTTTGTGTGACACTCTTGTGGAAGATGTTCAGAAGCTTACTGGCTATGACAGGGTTATGGTTTATAAGTTTCATGACGATGATCATGGTGAGGTTGTATCGGAAATTAGAAGGTCTAATCTTGAGCCCTACTTGGGATTGCATTACCCAGCAACAGACATCCCTCAAGCTGCTCGTTTTTTGTTCAAGCAGAATCGAGTTCGGATGATATGTGATTGCCATGCAAATCCAGTTAGAATAATTCAAACTGAAGAATTGAAACAGCCGCTTTGCTTGGTCAATTCGACCCTTCGAGCGCCCCACGGCTGCCACACCCAGTACATGGCCAGCATGGGCTCCATTGCCTCGTTGGTCTTGGCGGTCATTATCAATGATAAGGACTCCATGAAGCTGTGGGGTTTGGTGGTATGCCACCACTCATCCCCTCGCTATGTTCCTTTCCCACTCCGGTATGCTTGTGAATTCCTAATGCAGGCATTTGGGCTGCAGCTCTACATGGAGCTTCAATTAGCGTCACAGTTAGTGGAGAAGAAGATTCTCCGGATGCAAACTTTATTATGTGACATGCTCCTCCGGGATGCCCCATTTGGCATTGTCACACAATCCCCTAGTATTATGGATCTTGTGAAGTGTGACGGGGCTGCATTGTACTATGGTGGGAAATGTTGGTTGCTTGGTGTAACTCCAACAGAATCACAGGTCAAAGATATTGCAGAGTGGCTGCTAAAGAATCATGGGGACTCCACAGGATTAAGTACAGATAGTCTTGCGGATGCTGATTACCCGGGTGCATCTTTACTGGGTGATGCAGTTTGTGGCATGGCAACTGCGAGAATTACTTCAAAGGATTTCTTCTATTGGTTTAGGTCTCACACTGCTAAGGAAGTTAAATGGGGAGGAGCTATGCATCATCCCGAGGATAAAGATGATGGTGGAAGGATGCATCCAAGATCTTCGTTCAAAGCTTTTCTGGAAGTGGTTAAGAGTAGAAGTTTGCCTTGGGAGATTTCAGAGATTAATGCCATTCACTCATTGCAGCTTATAATGAGAGATTCATTTCAAGAGATTGAAGACATTGGTCCTAAGGCAACGATTTACACCCAACCCAATGATTCTGAGGTTCAGAGGTTGGACGAACTTAGTTTAGTGGCATGTGAAATGGTCAGATTGATTGAAACAGCATCTGCTCCTATTTTTGGTGTTGATTCAACTGGTTTTATCAATGGATGGAATGCAAAAATTGCTGAATTGACGGGATTACAAGCTAACGAAGCTATGGGGAAGTCGCTGCTTAATGTAGTTGTTCAAGAGGATTCACGTGGAGTCATGGAAAATCTTATTTGCAGAGCTTTCAATGGTAATTTTTTTATTTTCTTTATGATGAACAACACCATGTTTTTGAAAAATTGTATATCCTAGTATCTCTATTTGCAAATTCGAATTATATTTTCAGTTTTTTTTTTCCTTTTTTGTGAACCGTAGTCTCATCTTCTCTGTTCCACTCTACTCATTAATGATTAATTCTCTTAAAGAATGCTGTAAAATCCAACTCTCTTGTTTTATGATATTTTGAATAAGCTTTTCAGGTTGCAGTATATATATACACATATATGTATATGCATATATATTTGTGATAAATAGGTTGCAGCACTGTCTTATCATGGCATTTGTTGCACAATAAACCCAGCTGAACAAACTCCTGTAATTTTAACTTCTTGGGCTGCTTGCAATGTTATTTTTTGCCATTCTAATTTCTACCTCACTTGGTCATTTAGTTTTATTAAATCTTGTGTTTCACATCTTTTCTCATAATCTAAACCCAAAACCATTTCCTTATGATTGGAATACCTCAATGAATCTTAACATGTAAAACTGAAAACACGAGTTGATATATCATTTCTATTCGAAGTAAGTCTAGAGCAATCTTAACATGTAAAACTTAAAGCACCCGTCAATTTATCATTTTATTTAAAGCAAGTCTAGAGCTACTTGAGGAGTCACACACTTTTGCTGCTGCTGCCTCTCTCTCTCTCTCTCCCTCTCTAAAGTTACTTTGATTTAATCCAGGCGAGGAGGACAAAAATGTTGAGCTAAAGCTGCAAAAGTTTGGGCCACATCAGGAAAGCTCCATTTTATACATTGTGGTTAATGCCTGTATAAGTAGGGATTACACAAACAATATCATTGGGGTGTGCTTTGTGGGCCAAGACATCACATCTGAGAGAGTTTTCATGGATAAATTCATCCGCCTACAAGGGGATTATAAGGCCATTGTACAAACTCTTAACCCATTGATTCCACCAATATTTGCTTCAGATGAAAATGCATGTTGTTCTGAATGGAATGCAGCAATGGAAAACCTAACTGGTTGGATGAGACATGAGATTATTGGAAAATTGCTACCTGGGGAAATTTTCGGGAAGCTATGTCGGCTGAAAGGTCAAGATACGCTCACTAAATTTATGATTCTTCTGTACGGAGTTATTAGTGGTCGCGATTCTGAGAAGTTCCCCTTTGGGTTTTTTGATAGGAAGGGAAAATTCGTGGAGGTGCTCTTAGTGTCAAATAAGAGAACTGATGGGACTGGGAATATGATTGGATGTTTCTGCTTCTTGCGGACAGTTGCTTCTGACATGCAGGTCTTTGGAAACAAACAAGAGAATGGAGAGTGCCTTTCAGAAGTAAAAGAGTTGGCTTACATTCAACAAGAGATGAAAAATCCACTGAATGGTATGAGATTCATCCACAAACTCCTGGAGAGTACTGCCAGTTCAGAGGAACAGAAGCAATTTCTTGAGACTAGTGAGGCATGCGAAAGGCAAATAATGTCAATCATAGAGGATATGGATTTAGGAAGTATAGAGGAGGGGTAAGTTTTTCCTCTTTGAGTCTACATTTTTGCACCCATCCATTTTGTTTTCAAGTTTTATGCTTGTGTTGTATCATATTGATTGATTGAGTAGTAGCAGCAGTTATCCCTTGTATGCTTGGGGAGAGGAGAGGACATCCCTTTAAGTGTATAAATTACATATAGGCAGTTTAACGTATTTGTGGACTATCTTGAATCATAGTTTTCTTAGTTCCGTGGGCAGGTATATTAACTATTCAAGATTTCATGGGGTTTTCTGCAGCCTTGAACTATATACAGTTCTTACAAACAGGAAGGGTAAACTGGAAATTTATTGTCTTGACAACTTCTCTCTTTGGGTTATATGGAAATCGCTCATGGTAATCATGTCTTTTTGCTAATGAGAATTTTCGTTGTTGATTTGGAGTCAATTTTTTGTGTCTCATTGGTTTATGTATCTTATTGCTTATTGTGTTTGTTGCATTTTATGTTATCTTACATTAAGAGTCAAAGGAAGCGTGGTAAGTTTTGATTAGAGCCTAGACACAGGCTTGTAGTGGCAGATATGGAGACTTAAAGAGTCTAGATTTGTCATTGGGTCTTCATAAGTGGTTTTTAGTAATTCTGTAATAATTTTCAAAGTCATTGCTTAAAGTTTATAAATTCTTAAAGTCCTATTTCGCATGAGAAGGGTAGAAGTTTAGTAGGTACCTGTTCTCTTATATTCAATGGAATCAAATTAGAGAATCAAAATAGGAGGTCCAAGGGATCCTAGGTGAAAGTCCGAAAAGAATGTTCTTCTTGAACTATTTCGTTTTCTTTTCTTTTCTTCTGTTTTTTTTTCACTTTCATTAACCTGCAAGCCGACTTGGATAATCACCCTAAGAGTCCTTCTTTAATGGTCCGTCCTTGATACACATAATCCTTGCTGCCATCAAAGAAGCAACCCAAACCCATGGGAAATAATGGCAACATTATTAGCCACCCACTAGAACAGCCCCCGAGCATACCTGGTTTGCCCTACTCTAACCCTGATGCTCTACCTTACAAATCCTTAATCAAGTCCATGCTTTTGGACTTCAATTTTGCACCCAAATTCAATAATTAATTTCTAATCAGAATTTCAACAAAGAATTTCTGGAGTTCCAACAACTTGTCTAAGACAAATAAGTTACGATCCTTTTTGTTTGCAAAACCTTAAAATGTCTTGTGCCTTTTAAGCCATAAATCTAATCGGGTTCGTTGATACTCATGGTATAGTGGATGCTATTACACATACTATCATACTAAATTCGATGGAACTTTTGGATCTTAAAGGATACATTCTATAATTCTTGCACAATAAACGCTATAATCTGATTATAGGCTGCACTATTTTGAGTTTTCTAGGGCTGTTTTATACTGGTTCTCAGTAAAGCTAGTACGAAAGTGCATCTGTGTGTGTGTCCTACATCAGTGTCTCTCGAACCCAGCTACTCCAACCTAAGCCAATGCAAAGCGTTGTTGAACCCTTATCCATTACATTTCAATCTTTTCATTTTTCCATGATATGAAATTTTATTAATATCCAGGGGTATTTGAATTAGCAAGGGAGCCGGAGTCTCTTTTCATGAGAACAACCATGTAAGAGTTAGTTTCAATTTTTCTTGTCTAAAAGACCAGGCAGGAGCTGAAAGTTTTCCTGCTCGGATGCTCCTATTTCAGTGGTGGCTCAGAAATTCTTTTCATGATAGACAATCAATTAATTGGTTTGGTTAGACAATCAATTAATTCAAACACCTTATGCCTGAAAAATAAGATAACTTTAATATATTGATACTTGTTTTTACACACAAACAAATGCAAATAGATGGACTTTTACATTGCCCATTTCCCTCAACGAGTTATCATATTTTGAAATCGTTGCATAATAAACTTCATTATCAATACTACAAATACTTCTTTTTCAATGTATATATCCATTTAATTGAGTGTTTAAGCATTTGGTTGAGTGTTTTAAGTATTTAGTCAGCCTTTTGACAAGGTGTTCAAGATTTTAAATTGCCAACACAAGTACAAAATTTATATAAAAATGTAAAAAATAAAAATAAAAATTTCAGAGTATTCAGTTGAATACTCTCATTTACATGTGGAGCCGCCCTTGTCCTATTTAACATCGTTCAAATTCTGGGCTTGTAGAAGAGGTGGGTTTTGCTAGGTAACCCAAGAAGAACAAATGCCTCAAGATTTGCAAGTTGTTATTGGTAATGTGCCGTTATTCCCAGGAAGCCTGTAATTTTAGTGCTTACTTCATGGTAGGTTTATATTATCTGTCATTTGGCATCTTTAAATTGGTGACGTTCCTATTTATGCAGCCAATCATGCCATTAATCATTAGTTGTCAAATGTCTCTAGTTTTTCTTTCCTGTCATCATTTTTAAAAATAAAAAGAAATACACTAGTTTTGTGATAGAGATTTTAGTAGCTTTCCTCATAGGAAGTTAGGAACCTATTCAGCAAGACTTCTAACGCATATATTCGTTGTATTCTTGTTCAAGCAGCAGCATGAAGCTAAACATGGAAGAATTTCTCTTTGGAAATGTTTTAGATGCAGTTGTTAGCCAAGTTATGATCTTTCTGAAGGAGAAGAATATACAACTAGTTCACGAGGTTCCTGATGAAATCAAAACGCTATATCTATTTGGCGACCAAGTTAGACTTCAGCTGGTCTTGTCAGATTTCTTGCTTAATATAGCACATTATACACCGTCTCCAAATGGTTGGGTAGAAATCAAGGTGTCACCTGGTTTCAGGCTTACCCGAGATGGGAACGAATTGGTCCATTTACAGTTCAGGTATAGTTGCCATAAATATATTCAGCTTCTCAAAAATGTATTTTTCCCCATTACAGAGAGAAATTAAGTTCCAACTTTTTGAATATGTGCAGCTAGTTTTGTTAGCAACAGGGATGAAGACAACGGAGGGCCAAGGGGGGCCAGGGTCACCCCTGAACTTCAAAACCTATTCTTTATATGGTATAAAATTAAGACAAGAAAAACTATATAATTAAATCACCTCTTCTGTTTGCCAGCAATTACAACTTGACAGTTTGCACTTGAGTAGTGGAACAATTTTTCTTTTTCCTCTTTTCATCCTTCTAATTTTTTCTTTATTCTTTCTTTGTCTCTCTCTTTATTATTTTGCCTCAATCAATTTAAAGTGCTTAAAATTTGTTACATTGGTTAATTTTATCTGATATCCCACATTCCGAATAAACTGGAACATCAGTAATCACTCTCTTTTTCCTTGAATTTGATTCACACATTGTTATTAGGTAATATTTTTCATTTTGGTTTTCCAGTTCATTATTTTAATTAGAATTTATTACTATTTTGGTAAAAATGGGTGCATAAGAATTCACTATGTAGCTTTTGTATAACTAAAATTTGTACCAAAATAGAATTTATTACTATTTTGGTATAATGAATGCGTAAGAATAATTCACTTGTAGCTTTTATATAACTAAATTTTTTTTGAACCTTAACTTTAGGAATCACTATATTGATGTAAAAAAAATCATAAATCTTTCACCTATCTCTAAAGTCGAAGTATCAATTTTTAAAAGTTGCCTCCCAAATTCCAAAGGATCAAATTATAAAAAATTGAAAAGTATTAGAAATTATTTTGTCTATAGTGCATTATGATCAAATATCTTTATTTTGACTGGATGGATGTTATTTTCTATTTTTATATATTAAACATAGCTTTTATTATTAGTTGTACCTTTTTTAAACACTTTCTTGGCCTCCTGAAGTAGCTTTGTCCCTGGTTAGCAACTGTGATTCTTTTTAGTTTTTTCCCCTTTGATGCTATGTTGGTGGAGCTTTCAACAATATGCCTGTCACTTTAAGCAATCCCATGTTTAGTTTTGAATGAGTACCTACTTATTTTATACCCTTGGAAAGTTTGTGCCTGTGAATTTGTGTGTTTTTTGTCTGCTTAAAGAGGAAGCAAGCCTGCTGCTCTCATCATTAGGCTCCAATTATTTGAGAATCGTTTTGTCGTTTTATTCCAGTCCTGAAAAAAGTAGGAGAGGGACACTGCAAGTTTTATTAGTTCATCTCTGTATGAACATTTCATATCTTATTTTGCATATTTTCAGTCTTTAGTGAACTTTTTTCATCGTTTGGTCAAACTAGTATTATTTTTCAACTTTTCCCATCACAAGCCGAAAAAAGTAAGAAATTTTCTTGCGAAAATATGAAAAATGTTCAAAAAAGAAAAAAATAAGCCAAACGATTAAAAAGTTCACTAAAGACAAAAACAAAAAAACAAAAATCTCAAAAAAATTAGCCCAAACAGGGCCTACATGCCATTTTTTCCCCGTTGAGACTTATTTCTTTTGCAACAATAGAAGTGGCTGCTAGATAACAGATGTGTATTGGCTATGAGTATCAGTCCTCTTCTTTGAGACATGTTCGGTGTCTAGTTCTTCTTTAAAAGTGTCCGTGCTGTTGTAATGACGGTGCAACATCCTATATTATTTCTATGTTGTTTTCTCCTGAAGCTATTGTGATTGGTTACCTTTTGGATTTGCTAGTTATGAAGAGAAATACTTATTGTACTAGGTCTTACCGGATACAAGTGCACATACTTTCTTAGCACAAGTGCAACTCCTCTAAAACACCTTGCCTTTTTTGTTCCCATCTTTAGAATGACTCATCCGGGTGAGGGCATTCCTTCGGGTCTTATTCAAGACATGTTTGGAGGAGGAAATCAATGGACTACACAGGAAGGACTTGGTCTAAACATGTCCCGCAAGCTTCTTAATATGATGAATGGTCATGTCCGTTATGCCAGAGAGCAAGATAAATGTTACTTCCTCATCGACCTGGAACTTAGAGCAAGAACATCAACACAAAGGGGGAGTTCAAAAACGGATACAACCAGAACCGTGTTCGGAAGCAGCAAACCATAGGGGCTTTTCTTCTCCGGAACATCTGTGTATTCATGTATCTATGCGTGTTCCAAGTACATTTTTTGGTCAAGAAGCATCTTTTGACGGCTTGAATTCTCGTAGTATTTCCAGGTAAGAGTTACTTATCCCTAGACATATGTTTGGCAGAAGTTTGTCTTTCCTGATGTGCAGGTTGGTCTTCATCTAGCTTGCCTTCCTATTTTGGCTTCACCCATTTTACTTTATATATGACAAAGGTAAAACTATAAATATATAATTATATGTTGTTGTTGAGGTATAGATAATTGAATCCTATAATATATGGGTTCACTGGCCAAGGAGGCTTGTGTAAATGTTCTACTGATGAAACTGATCTCTTTAAATTCAAAGTTTGCTGATTTTGTTGTTTTACACCAATCAAAGCATATTCTGTGTAATTTTGATTAGAGCATCTCTAACCATGCTCTCTATAATTTACACAATTAGCTCCCTAAAATAGTTAAAAACTATTTTTGGAAGTCACTTTTTTATTCACAACTCCAATCATACTCTTTATTTTAGAGAGTCATAATTTTTTTTAAACTACAAATTATATTTAAACAGAGAAGATATATATATAACAGACAACAACAAGAATTGAAGATGATCTTTATAGAAGAACAAGAACAGCCACCTCCAAGAGCAGCCGAAGAACAGCCGAGACTCGGCAAATCTTAAATCGCACAAATTTTCCTATCGAAAACTAGGGTTTTGATCCGTGACGAGCTTTCTCATCTGATTCTTCTTCTTCTTCTCTCTGCATCACCACGTCTAATGCTTTCTTTGATTTCAAAAATATAGCCGTTGAAAGCTCTCCAAATATTTGGCTTTCTCGCCAGAAATGGAGCCATTTCTGTCAAAGCTAAATTGGAGAGGATAATAGCGAGGCTATTGGAGCACTTATTTTGCAAAGTTCTCACCAAAGTGGCGAAGGAATTGACAATGGCAAGAGCCCTTGGAGATAGTCTTAGAGTCCCACAGAGTGGGTTCAAGCTTTAAAATATTTAAGGCATGGAACTCATCTTTTTAGATCTTAATGGCATACATGACTAATTCTTTCCCTTTTGCAACTTTAGACTGCATTTGGCATAGCATTTTTTTTATATGCCTTATTTTGTCTTTAATAGTTTTTTTGAACGTTAGCCTAAATTAGCATACTTTTTAGAAATTTGAAAAGCAAAAGAATTTGATCCAAAAGTTTACATTAGGCAAAAAAAGTAATTTTAAGACTTTTATAAGGCGTTTGTCTGGGATATACTTTTTCCAATTTTAGTTACAACTGTCATACTTTTTAGATACCTTCGTCAAGACAATATGAAAAAGAAAAAATGTAGGCCAAAACATGAAAAAAGATCATAAATGACGGGGAAAAAAACGCTATAATTAAAAAATCCTTTAAAAAAGTTATCTCAAGCATAACTTGCTAGCTTAGTGTGCTCTTGAGACAAACTTTACACACATCATAGTTGGTTTTCTCTGGAGGTGTTGTCTTGAGTAGCACTTCATCATTGAAATATAAACAGCAGGTTCCCAATAGTTTTCATCTTAATCATCTTTCATGAATTACTTTATTAGTGTCTCACAAATTCTTCCACTTGATTCACCATTGCTGTACAGTATTTCGCACAGAATCTGTTTCTTGCACAGAGAATTTCTTTCTTTCTTTTTTTGGTTTTATCTTTGGAGAGAGAGAGATATTTTGATTAACGTCCAGTATCAATTTATTATAAACTATTGATACTAGCCGTAGCTTTGCTAAACACCCCCTTAAACACTTAATAATATCCGACCAATCCAATTTTTGTATATATAATTTACGCATCAAGAGCACTATACA
>JAULJZ010000009.1:7972243-7985511 GCA_032270985.1 Heliamphora pulchella | reverse complement strand
AATTTATCAAAAAAATAAAAAAATTTAAAAATTAAAAAGTCAAATTAAAGTATAAATTTTTAGAATAATTTATTTAACCTAATAATCTTTCACCACTTTTAAAATACAATGATATTTTTTATTCATAATTTATTTATTATCACTATCAATTATATATAATTGTTAATATCAAATATATACAAAGGTAAATTGTCCTCTTTAAATTAAAAGCAAAAAAAATAGTTTTTACTCAAATAACCAACATAAAAAAATAAATAAATAAACTAACTTAAAAGTTAAATTACTAAATAATTTATTTTAAATTTAATTTAATTTTTTGACAAAAAATATATATAAAAAATAACTTTTAAATTAATTGCCACCGTCGAAAGAGTAAGTTTTTTTTATAACTTTATCTTTTTAAAATAAAAAAGAAATAGATTGTTTCAAATAATGACTTTTTGGCTTTTAGTTAGTTTCACCCAAATAATTTATTTTGTCTTTTTTTTAAGAAAAAATGTGCCAAGTTTTTTTAGTTTTTCGGTTCCTTTCGTCACAAAAAATTAAAAAAAATTTAAAAAAAACTAAATTTTCTTGAAAAAATAGAAAAGAATGAAAATACAACTTATTTTATTTTTTTGCTTATTTTCTCCTCTTTCCAACTTCTTTTGAACTTTGGTAAAAAAAATTAATTTTTGAATTACTTGTAATGAGAGAAATCGAAAAAATAAAATAAAAAATTTGGTACAAATATAAAAAAAATACAAATTAAGTTATTTGGCAAAAACTCTAGCTAACACGACCTTAAGATTGTTTAAGATAGCTTTTTAGTATTCTATTTCTTGTTATTTAAATCTGTGTTTGGGATTTTGTTTGGCATTTTTTACTTTTGGATAATAGTGTTGATTTTTTTATTAAAGGTTATTATCATTCTACCATAAAAAAGTAAGATCATATGTGATGTGAATGGATTTTTTTCTCATTAAAAATTGTAAGAAAAAATATGAAATTTCTTTTACGCGTCCGTTTGGTCTAACTTTTTTAATATAATTTTTATATTTTTAATAAACTTTTTAACATTAGTCTAAATTATTGTACTTTCTATATTACTCTCATAGAAGTAAAAAATCATAACAAAAACATAATAAATAAATAAATAAAAACTCAAATAAGATGAAAATCCAATTTAACATGCTTTTTTGGCTTTTTGTGGGTGAAGTTTTTTTAATTTTAGCTCGACCGAACATAACTTTTAGATTTTTCTCTTTGTGAGAAATCAAAGAAGTAAAAAACTCTAAATTACGAAATAAAACAAATCCGGGGAAGACGAAAAAGGCTCCGAATGAAAAGCTTAATGTATAAATATAGCAAAGTTTAAAAGTTGACTTTTAAATTAAACCATAAAAAAGGTCCAAACAGGCTCTGAAAATATTTCTGGGATAGCTTTTCTCTTAGCTTTTTATTGTGACTTCTTTTCGTTTTTTCTCAAGGTTTTTGTGTTTTTGGTTTTTTTTTTTATTTTTTTTATTTTTGATTTTTCGTGGTAAAATAAATTTAAAAATATAATTATTTTAATTAAAATTAAAAAAAAATTTACTAAAGACGAAAAAATACTTATAAAAGTCTTAAAATGACTTTTTAGTTTTATATAAATATTTTTAAAAAATTTGGTGATATTATTTGTTATTTGAAAGGTGGCATCCTTTACTGGGGAGAAGCTAGCAATAGAGAAGTACAACAGCAAGCTACAGGTTGCCTATGCTGCAGCTGCTCAACAAGGGTTGGCTTCTGGTTTAGGACTTGGTACGGTGTTACTCATCATCTTCTCTAGCTATGGACTCGCCATTTGGCACGGTTCAAAATTGATCATAGAGAAAGGATACAACGGCGGAGAAGTCATCAACGTTATCATGGCCCTCATGACCGGTGGGATGTAAGTATAAGATTCTGTATTCTAGTTGCTCATTTGGCGAATCGGTTAAAGCTAGCTTTTTGAGCTTTTTGAATTTTTAACTTAAAATTCAAAAAATCGAAAAATCTCGTTTTTCAACCCTCAACTTTTACTTTATTAGCTTTTTGACTTTTTAACTTTTTGATTTTTTGATTTTTTTGATAATAATTTTTAATTTTATCCTTTTACTATTTGACTTTTTTGTTTGGAAAAATTTCATTTAGACTAAAGGACAATTTTAAAATTTTACATTCGGCTTATATGACTTTTTTAGTGGTTTAAAAATTACTAATTTTCTAACCAAATAAATTTTTTATTTTTTAAAGGCAAAAAACTGGCTTCAAGTCAAAGTCAGGTTGCCAAACGAACAGTAGGCACAAAATGCAACACCAAAATTTTTTCTCCTATATTTGGTTAACAAGAAAATGATAGAAAGTCATGAAAAAAAAATCAACTTTTCAACGAAAAACAAAAGAAAATTTACTTGTTAAATGTTTTCTTAGCAAAAGAATGGTGAAAAATACAATAGAATAAAATTCTCGTACAAGTAAAATATGTATAGATTTTTTTCTCCTACGTTTGGTTAACAAGAAAATGATAGAAAGTAACGAAAAATAAAAGAAAATCAACTTTTCAATGGAAAACAAAAGAAAATTTACTTTTTTTTAAATGTTTTGCTTAGCAAAAGAATGGTGAAAAATACAATAGAATAAAATTTTGGTACAAGTAAAATATGCATAGAAGCTTGCATTCTGTTTTTTTGTTAAAAAAAAATACAAGAAAATGACTATCTATAATTTGAATTTCAAATTTATCCTTTTTTTAGATATATTATTTCTAATCAAATTATATTAATTTAAAAGATATAAACATGTAAGGATGGTTTAGACAAATATATATTTTTTATAACTTTCTCCTAAATCTTTTGTCATAATTAAATAAATGTAAGAAAATACATTTCTTTGTTTTGGAGGATAAACAAAATAATTATTTTTAGAAATAGAATATAGCTAGCTAAATAACTTATTGAAGCTTTTTATAAAGACTATTATTCTGCAAAATGGCAAACAAATTTTATTTTTAGGAGTGTTATAGACACTTCAATTGGGATTTCATAATTTGATTGCAACTATTCATTATTTTGAATTTATCGAGTTGATAATTTGTATAAAAAATTAAGTTAATTAAGCATCGTTGGTCATATTATACTTTATTCTCAAAATTTTATAAGTTGGACATTTTTTTCAAAACAAATATGTTTCAATCATATATATATAAATAACAATATTCAATTAATCTTACTTTTTACACAAATTACTTACTTTACAAACTCAAAATAATAAACGGTTTTATTCAAATTATAAAATCCCAATTAAAATAACAATGGCACTGATGGCACACCTGCGTAACTAAGCGTGCGTTTGGCCTAACTCTTTTGTTGCTTTGTTGGTTTTTTGGTTTTTTATTTTTATAGTAGATACAAAAAAAAATAAAAAAAATCAATTAATTATAGTGAGAGATCAAACAAGTAAACTTTTTAAGAAGTTTTAAAAAAAATTAGGTCAAATAGAAGCTAAAATATTTTATTTAAATTCTTATCACTTTTAAAATACAATAATACCTATCATTCATAATTCATTACTATCCTTGTCAATTATATATAATTATTATTTAATATAAATTATTTAATATAATTATATAGAATGAAAGGACTATTTAATTTAAATAAAAAAAAAATAACTTAAATTTATTTTAATATAAATTATTTGATAAATTAGCTTTTAGTTAATTTTTTAAAAATTGATTATTTAGGTATATGCGGGGACCATGGACTCATTTCAAGAGAAAGTGTTGGTGTTGCGATTATACGTTAAATAATTTTCTCTTTTCCTCCGAATTCTCAAATCGACTGTAACCGATCATGCATTCGTTATAACTGTATGAAATTGATTCTGCTACGAAGAATCTGAGAGTTTTGTTTCTCTTCAAACTAGGTCACTGGGCCAGACATCGCCATGTCTGAACGCGTTCGCAGCGGGGCAAGCCGCGGCGTACAAGATGTTCGAGACGATCAAGCGAAAACCCCAAATCGACGCTTACGACACCAAGGGGATCGTAATGGAAGACATCGAGGGCGATATCGAGCTGCGAGAAGTCCACTTCCGATATCCAGCCCGGCCGGACGTTCAGATCTTCTCCGGATTCTCGCTGAAGGTCTCGAGCGGCACGACGGCGGCGTTGGTCGGGCAAAGCGGGAGCGGGAAGTCGACGGTGATCAGTCTGTTGCAGAGGTTCTACGATCCGGATGCGGGGGAAGTGCTGGTGGACGGCGTGGATTTGAGGAAGTTTCAGTTGAAGTGGATTAGGGAGAGGATGGGGCTAGTGAGCCAGGAACCGATTCTGTTCGCGACTACGATAAGGGAGAACGTAGCGTATGGTAAGGAAGATGCTGATGACGCGGAGATTAGGACCGCGATTAAACTCGCGAACGCTGCTAGGTTCATCGACAAGCTGCCCAAGGTAAAATCCTTTTTTTTCACTGTCTTATTTCCCTCACTATTTTTAGAATTCTTGGCACTTATTTATGGTATTAGGTATGATTTTGAGCTAAATTAGGAATCAAACATATCTAAACAATTTGAAGAAATTTAAGAATTAGAATTAAATTTGATATATCATAAAATCAAATCAAAACGTACTAGTAAATGATTTAAGTTTTAAACCCGGGTTACAAATCTAATTGTGTGTTTCCTATTTTATGTTTAAAAAAACTGTCCATTTATTTGTTTTATTTGTTTTATTATTTTTTTATCTTGTTTTTTATATTTTTTGAAGTTATATTTTATTTTGTAACTTATTTAATATTGGTATAAAAAGAGATTTCTGTATCTATAAATTATGAATTATGTTTTATTTATTTGTTATTTTATTTTTCTATCGATTACGACGGTTTATGAATTATATAATATTACAATGTTATGAGAAAGATAAGAAAATTAAATAATAAAAATTTAAAATAAAATATGCAAAATAAAATAATTAATAATTTTAAATTTTTTGTATCGATAATATATAATATAATATGAATATAATAAAAATAAGTAACGAATTAGTTCAATTTCATATGATTTTTTGAATCTTAATATGTGAACTGTACCGTAAATAACGATTTTTAATTATTTAGAATCAAAATCAAATTATTTACTAAAAAGTAGAACCAAACCATTCAATTTAAATTGATTTGAATCAATTTATTGATTTTATGAGATCTTTTGAGCACTCAGTACATGACATGGGTCGTGAGTCCAAATTTAGATTTGATGTAAACATGAGTAATTATTTGATAGTCTCCAAACATATTACTTGTGTGAGTAATTTTATTCAATGGTGCAATTAAAATTATTTGATTGAAAGAATATTAGCTTATCTTTATTAAATAGGTTACATAGGTAGAACACAAATAGTGATTCATTTATTAGGTTCTTTCTGCTTCATTTTTTTTAATTAAAAATCAACTTTTTCAATTAGTTTTTATCGAGAAAAACTAGTAAAGTAAAAAAGAATGACCAAAAACTAAAAAGAAAATACTAAAAACAAAAATAAGTATAGAAAAAATCTGACCTGCTGATTTAATTTGGCTTATTTTGTATTTTTTGAACTTTTTTTATCATATGATCACAAACATTAACCATTATATAATTTTATTGTATTTGTTTAATATTATATAGAAAATGCTTTAAAATATTAATTATCTTGTTTTTCATCTTTTTTTTTTTCATTGTTTCTTCTCTTTTTTAATCCGATTTTTTTTATTTTCTTTATAACATCATGGTATTATTTAATTTAATTTATAAATCATTGGTAATAGGTAAAAAATAATAAATGAATAAAATATAATGCATAATGTATAAATACAAAGATATCTCTTTATAATAATATGAGATAAGTGATAAATTAAAATATATGACAAAATAATATAAAGAAAGAAAATAGGAAAAAAATGAATAGAAAAAAAAATAAGTGAATAAATTTGTAATTTTCTTTAACATAAAATAAGCAACAAGTTCTTTAGAATTTTGGTTCTAAGAGCTAAACCAGTCACACGGTTTCAACAATTTAAGAACTAGAATCGAATTAGGTGTTCGTTTGACAACTTACTTTTAAGTTGATTTTTTGACTTTAAACCACTTTAAGATGAAAAGTTAAAAAGTTCATTTGGTTGAAAAATTAGTAACTTTTAAACTACCAAAAAAGTCAAATAAATTGGATATGAAATTTCAATATTACCCTTCAGCTTAAATGAGGTTTTGCCAAATAAAAAAGCCAAAAAGACAAAGGGTAAAATTAAAAATTATTATCAGAAAAGCCAAAAAGCCAATAGAGTAAAAGTTGAGAGTTAAAAAATTAAACTTTTTAGCTTTTGGGGTTTTAAGTCAAAAAACCGACTTTAAACCGATTTACCAAACAAAAGCTTCATGTATCATAGAATTAAACCGAACTAAATAAATACGAGAACACCCCTACTTGAACTTATGATGATGACCACCACAAATAACATGTTTTTACAGGGGCTTGACACTATGGTTGGAGAGCATGGAACACAACTATCTGGGGGACAAAAGCAGAGAATAGCCATTGCAAGAGCCATTCTGAAGAACCCAAAGATCCTCCTCCTCGATGAAGCAACCAGCGCATTAGATGCCGAGTCGGAACGCATTGTACAAGATGCACTGACAAACATCATGTCAAGTCGGACAACCGTCGTCGTTGCACACCGTCTAACAACCGTCAGAAATGCAGACCTTATAGCAGTGGTGCAAGCAGGAAAGATTGTGGAGCAAGGTAACACCCTATCCCACCTATATTTCTATGTAAATCGGACACAGATACTATTCAACCACTCTTAAAAGCATGTCGGACACCAATTTGGGTTGCATGTTGTGCGGTCAATGGACAGCTTGCTGTTGTGCGGCACATAAGATTTGGTTTTTAGACATTTTTAAAATTATATCCGTTCATTACGTGAAACTCATTGAGTGGATAATTCATGCGAAAGATTTTAATTCATTTGACGTCGATAGCTCTATAATTACATTATGCTTATCTGCAAATAAATAAATAGTAAGTAGAATTTGAAAAAAAAAAGGTTAAACAAATGTTATATAATCCTATAGCTATAGGTATCAAATCAGCATTACTTTTTCATGGACAACAAACTCAACAAGTTCTATACAATTAACTGGTCTAATCATAAAAATATGTTAAAAAATCGAGCCTTCCATGCACAATGCCCATCTGGAGTTCGTCTGACATTTTTTAAATATATCTTAATTAAAAAAATTATATTTATAATACCATAGATTTTTTGACACTTGGGGCATTTTTGTTTTGTCGGAATAAAGGGTTCAAATTGAACTAAAAAACATTTGGGACCTACCATTTTAGATTTTGTTTTTTCGAATAACTAATACCTAGTTTGTTTACACCAAATTAAACTATTAATCCCCTATACGAAGGATTAATAGTGGAAAACTCATAGAATTGTGAATCCTATCCCACCCCCATGATAACTTATCTCATCTTCGAATTATCTTCACTCCTTATACAACGACAAAAAATAATTCTTCAACTCTTATATCATGTTTTAATCCTACTTTAACGCCAAATAATACCACGACAAAAGTAATCCTAACTATTATCTCATAGTATAAAAAAAATAAAAACACGTGAGACCTACGTACTACGTATCCCTCATATCCTTCCTAATCCAATCTGTCACATCAAACATAACCTTAGGTGATACTTATTTAACCCTCCGAACAAGTCGTATGTCATGAATCTCTTCATACTAATAATATTTTTGAATTCTTCAAAAAGCAATGTTTTTGTATACTAGATATATTTTGAAACATTTAAAAGATGAAATATATAGTTTTTAAATAATTAGTGATATGTTACATATTTTTTATTAACCTTTGAATAAATTATGCATATACTTAAAATGTAAATGCATAATATTATAAATTTATAATGTGTACTAGATGTATTGGGTCTTGTCTTTTTTGAAAATTGATGAGAAAAGCGTGTCAATATCGTATTTGTGTCCCATCACATATCTCGTGTCATGCTACTTAAGACCATATGAGTCTTAAAGTTGAAATCCAGTTTCAACTCGCCAATTCAAATTCACCTATCAAAACTGACCATATGAGTCTTAAACTTGAAGTTCCAGTTTCTACTCGCCAATTCAAATTCACATTTCAAACTTGCTAAAAAATCGAATGCCAGGGACTCATGTTGAATTAATCAAGGATCCAGATGGGGCTTACTCGCAACTAGTTCGCTTACAGGAAGGATCTAACAAATCTGAAGATCAAAGGATGGAAACAGACAATCTGGACACGAATTGGGATGTTGATATAACAATGGGAAAATCTACAAGCCAGAGATTATCCATGAGGAGATCCATAAGTAGAGGCTCATCAGGCAGCCGGCACTCTTTTACAGTCGGTTTCGGGCTTCCTAACCCTATTGGGATCCTTCAAACAGAAGTAGGAGGAGATGAGACAATTAGAAAAATTGAGATGGATCAAAAGAAGCCTCGTGATGTATCAATTTGGCGGCTGGCCCGCCTAAACAAACCCGAGGTGCCGGTTTTGCTACTCGGTTCCATTGCTGCAGGCATACATGGGGTAACCTTCCCTATATTTGGACTCCTCCTGTCATCAGCCATTAAAGTCTTTTATGAACCTCCAAGCGAGCTAAGAAAAGACTCAAGGTTTTGGGCACTCATGTATGTGGGTCTGGGTATCATTAGTTTAATAGTTGTGCCATTACAGAACTATTTATTTGGAGTTGCCGGTGGCAAGTTGATACAACGGATTCGCTCCTTGTCATTTGAGAAGGTTGTGCATCAAGAGATCAGTTGGTTTGATGACCCTAAGAATTCAAGGTGTGTTTAATTTCTAGATAATGTTGCTCAAATGTTCTTCATAATGCACTTTTCCTTCCCATAAAGTGTGGGCTTTGGCTTTAGTCTTTTCTTTATCAAAGAACTCCCCTTCGTTGAAGAGGAATCTATTTTGTACGTCAAATCTGTATTTTTCTATTTAAGTCTATAACATTGTCTAGTGATTGGACAGATATGTTGGCTTCTAGACTGAAACTTTCTGTTTGTTTCAGTGGTGCAGTAGGTGCAAGGTTATCTACTGATGCTTCAACCGTGAGGAGTCTTGTGGGTGATGCCTTGGCCCAAATTGTCCAGAACATAACAACAGTTATAGCAGGACTTGCCATATCATTCACAGCTAACTGGATATTGGCACTCATAATCCTAGCTGTGTTGCCCTTGTTCGGTTTGCAAGGATTCTTTCAAATGAAATTCATAAAAGGGTTCGGTGAAGATGCAAAGGTAAGTCCCTCGGTGAGAGAATTTTACACTTGACATATAAAAGGGATGGACTTCCGAATGTAGCCTAGTGGTGACAGAGCTCTACTCCCACGGGGTTTGGGTTCATGAGGTCTCAGGTTCGAGGCGTGGTGATGCCCCCTTGAGCTCTGAGATCTGGCTGGCCCCGGCTAGGCTTTGCTCCACTTGGCCTTCGGTAGCTGGGGATAAACTATGGCTCAGCCCATTCTAGTAGGTCTCTCCTCCAGCTCCCGTCTTTGGCGGGTTTGAGTGTCTCGGTCACTTTCAGGACTGATCACTACCTTCAGTTGCCCCCTCCAATCTTCTGTTTTTACTTAATAAGAGGAGTAGATTGAGAATTATGTACGTGTTGTCTCCCAGAATTACTTATTCCAACACCCATCCCCCCAAAACAAATGAGGCTAAGGGTTATGCAAATGTTGCAGATGATGTATGAAGATGCAAGTCAAGTAGCAAATGATGCTGTTGGTAGCATCAGAACAGTGGCATCATTTTGTGCTGAAAAGAAAGTGATGGACATGTATCAGAAAAAATGTGAGGCCCCCATGAAACAGGGAGTTAGGATCGGACTCGTGAGTGGCAGCGGCTTTGGCTTTAGTCTTTTTGCGTCCTATAGCACAAATGCCTTATGTTTCTACATTGGATCTCTTTTGGTGCAGCATGGGAAAGCAACATTTGGAGAAGTTTTTAAGGTAATGTAAGAGATGCATGTTTGTTTTCTAAACATTCAGTTTCCTCTGATATCACATTTTCTTTGGTTCTAACAACTGATTTTGCAGGTTTTCTTTGCTTTGACAATTTCAGCAATTGGGGTTTCCCAAAGCACTGCTTTGGCTCCAGACACCAGCAAAGCTAAGGAATCTGCTGCTTCTATTTTTGAAATTCTTGACAGTAAGCCCAAGATTGATTCAAGCAGTAATGAGGGTACAACCCTAGCATATGTGAATGGCAATATCGAGTTCAAACATGTCAGCTTCAAATATCCTACAAGACCAGATGTTCCAATTTTCAAAGATTTATGCTTAACCATTCCTTCTGGAAAGGTAATGATCAGCAACCTCTTTGTGCTTCCCTAATATTGCTCAGTACCTAAAGACATTAATAGCTAATCGTGCATAACTGCATGTAAAGTCCTTATCAAAACGGGAAATAGATTTGTTATACAAAAAACGAAAACCACAAACAAAAAGAATAACGCAATCACATACAGCCACAAAATTTACGTGATTCACTCAAAACTAGAGCTACGCCCACGGAGTTAAAGGCGAATTCACTATAAGAGGAGGCAAGGGGCCCACTTTATAACTTAAGTCTCACAAAAACCCATTAAAACTGTAGCGCCTCTGAAGTGAGTTGGGTCATGGGTTGATTCTCAAAAAAACCAGGCTCCACACAACTCACACATCTTGCCCGTCTTATGTGAATAATCGTGTATTAAACCCATCCCCAGTACCATTGGTTGGTTACTTAGTTGATGATTTTTTTGCAGACCGTTGCTCTTGTCGGTGAGAGTGGTAGTGGGAAGTCCACGGTGATCAGTCTAGTAGAAAGGTTCTATGATCCTGACTCTGGCCATATATTTCTAGATGGAGTGGAGATCCAGAAGTTCAAACTGAGCTGGTTGAGGCAACAAATGGGACTCGTAAGTCAAGAACCCATACTCTTTAATGAAACAATCCGGACAAACATTGCCTATGGAAAGCAAGGCGATGCAACAGAAGAAGAGATCATTGCAGCCACAAGAGCTGCCAATGCACACAGCTTCATATCAGCATTACCCTTGGGTTATGACACTAATGTGGGGGAAAGAGGGGTGCAATTATCGGGCGGGCAGAAGCAGCGGATAGCCATTGCAAGGGCAATAATAAAAGATCCTAAAATCCTCTTACTTGATGAAGCAACAAGTGCATTAGATGCAGAGTCGGAGCGTGTGGTACAAGATGCATTGGATAGAGTGATGGTGAACAGGACTACTGTTGTTGTTGCCCACCGGCTCACCACCATTAAAGGCGCTGATGTAATAGCTGTTGTGAAGAACGGTGTGATTGCCGAGAAGGGAACGCACCATGTTCTCATGAAGATAACAGATGGGGCTTACGCGTCTCTAGTAGCACTTCACATGACTTCCTCATCTTAGAAATCTTAGACACCATTGATTAACTAATTTTTCTTCACAAAGTTTCAATCTTTTGTGCCCGTGTTTTGACTATGAACATGAACATATGAGACCTAAGCGATTAAGATTGTTAGTAGGCACAAAATTGAATTGCATCAGGTAGGTTTTGTTGGAAGTTGGATGAAGAGAGTAAAGTCAAAATTGAAGTTCTGCAAAAAAGATGATTGGGTAAAGGGGTAATGACACTGGCTTCTTGGCAGTGTTTGTATTTTTTTGGTTATGCTCAATGTTTCTTACTCTTCATCCATTCATATCTCCTGTTTTCCCCTTACCCCACTGGATATTTGATGAAAACACATTTTGATCATGTCCTTATATATATATATATATAGAGAGAGAGAGAGAGAGAGAGAGAGAGAGAGATGGAGAGAAACTGAGATTCAGAGATAGACTAAACTGCACTCTCGCTGTGCTGTTAGAGGAGCACCTACCTGATTATTTTGGGTGATGATAGCAAAGATTTATGCCCACCAGTAGGGGTGCAAACGAATTTTAACTGTTCATGAACAATGAACAACTCAGGCTCGGCTCGGTCAGGTTAAGTCTTGTTAAAGTTTGGTTTGTTTAATAGACGAGGAGTTCATGAATTCAAAGTTAATCTTGTTTATTAAAAGTTCAAAGTTAATCTTGTTTATTAAAAAACCTTGGCTCGTATAAGCTTGGCTCGAGTTGCGGAGGCTCATAAATAGTTCTCATAAATAGTTCATTATTAACTCAATTTGACTCAATATAGGCTCGATTAAGGATATGGATAAATATTAACTTTATAAAATTTGCAGCTTCTATTAAATTTGGTCCCTCATATAAAAATCTCGAATATGATTTCAAGCTCAAACACCATAAAAAAAATAAGCTGGTAAATTCTCGACTTGATTAGACTCGGCTCAATTAAACTTTGCTCCGACTTGTTTGCACCCCTACACAAGACAAGTAGAAGACAGCGGGATTTGGGAATATCTAGACTCGTGGGAGATAACTTTCATTTTAGCGAGTGCTATATCGTTATTCGAACATGAATAGCATTGCTATTTACTTGGATGTGTTGATAGAAATTTCTTTCAGGGACTTGCTCGTTTCAAACTGGTGTTCCAAGGAAAATATATATATGGAACAAACATGGCACCACTAAAGAAGGCATAGACTTGTATCCTAAAAATTAGTTGATTTCTCAATGCAAAGTCAGCCTCACGAATGCACAATACTCTTACAAATCTTGCTCAAATTTCTAGTTTCTTCTCAGTTACAAGTAATGCCCAAGTCTAAAAGTAGATTGATGAAATTAGTAATAAACAAAAGAGTTATCAAGCTCTTAGTTAAGTACGTGAAACTGGAGTTACATTAGTGGTAATATATCAGGACAACAATGCATATAGGCCATGTTTGGAGTTAGGATTAGAAGATTGGAGTCAACTATTAGTCCAAATGACGATTTGATCCCATGTTGATTTATTAAAATAATAGTTTGACTAATCATCCTGAAAGACTTTCAATCCCATTAATTGAGGATAACAAGTCTCATGGGGACAAGTGGGATATTGAGACTAAGGATTTCAAGGAACATGGGACTAAGGCTCCGTTTATTTCAACGTAAAATATTTTGGTATTCTGAATTTTTAGGGATTCAAGGGTTAGAGCCTAAGGTTCGAGGGTCAAGGGTTTAGGGTCGAGGTCTGAGGTATGGGCCGAGCTTTGGGGGTTGAAGGATCTAGGGTTCTAGGGTTTTGGGGGTTCAA
>JAULJZ010000009.1:7954395-7966088 GCA_032270985.1 Heliamphora pulchella | reverse complement strand
AACTCTTATAAGAACAAAAACACCAGAAGATTATTAGAGCACCTAGCAGCAGGAAGGGGACGCAACCATGATTCATTAACCCTAAGAAATAAATAAAGAGTACTCGGGAACGAACAAGCTGAACACAACTTGACTTTATTAGATCGTACGTGTCTAATCATGACAATGAGTTATATTGAAACCATCTTGATATTGGTTACTCACATTATGGGATAGTTATTAAATAATATAGCTCAAAGAAGGCCAACCATATAAAAAAATTGGGTTACAGGGTTAACCAGGTGTTGGATTGGATCTCAAGGGGAGATCTTTATTGTCCTAAATTGGTCAATAACACCTAAAAGAATAACAACCCAAACTAAGCTTTGTGTCCCAATTAATTACGGTAGGCTACATGAACCATAGCACCAAAAAGAACATACAAATAAATAAATATATATGTATATGTATACATATACATAGATAAATAAATTTTTATATATATATAACTAAATAAAGAAAGAATACCCCAAAGAAGCAGCAAGTTCTTCAGATGGAATTGAATGGGGATCAAGTCCTCTTGGCAAGCGTGCATTGCAGATTTGATCATATTGACCACTAGATTCATCTTTTCTCTCTCCATCTATAATTACCTGAAGCATGAAAGGAATATAGGTCATTAAATCCACTAGGAACAATCACCCTAAAGAGTTAATTGCCTAGATTAAGGAACAATACATATATAAGAACAATGCCTATAAACATTAAAAAATAGTCCAATTGTTCGATATATTAATCAGAACACTAAAGTTATAAAGTTGGAAACTTGAGAATGAATATACCGCGTACCCAAATTGAATATCAACCAATAACATGAGCCAAGACAAAAAGAAACCCTTTTTTTTAATCTCTTTTAAGGAATGTTTTATATCTTGATCTATGTTATTAGAATCGTACGATTCACGATAAGTATTGTACGATTCGGTTCGATACATCTAGCAATCGATTCGTATCGATAGGGTGAATCGGCGAAAGCAAGAATAGTACGATTCACGATACATATCACACGATTCAATACGATTCAGTTCGATAAATTAAGGAATCAATTCAACACCAAACTAGTCTTGATTCTTGTTTCTTCTAACTTATAATTTTACATTATAGAGACTTGTCCCACATCACTTTTCTAAGCAACCCAATTTTATTTATATATTCTGAATGTCTCTCTACCAAATAGTAATTGATTTTGGATTGGATGGCTATAAATTCTAACATGGTATGATTAGTATCAAAGTAGTGTGGAGTGGTCTCATAGTTAAGTATTTATCCAGTGTCTATTTCATTCATTTCGTACACTTTTATATCTTCACATACAATTGAGCGACACATGCAGGGAAAGATTAAAGACATCCTACATCACTTTTTCAAGCGATTCAAGTTTATTTCATATAATTTAGACATCTTTCCGGTCACCACCCATTACCAATTGATTTTGAGTTGGATGCTTCCAAATCTAAAAATGTATTTACAAATTGTTATAAATCATAACATAATTAATAATATAATATATGATTATTGATCACGATAAAACTCAAACCAGCATCTCTTGCCCTAAATGCAAGCGTCTTACCTATTACTCTATATGCTTATCATTCAAAACAAGTTCTTTATTGATTTATAAATAAATTTTTTCATATTTATAATACATCTTTAATGTTTAACTATTTTAAATATATTTTTTGATGTATTTTAAAAATTATAGCCAATTCGACACGATTCACGATTCAAAAAAAGATAATTTCGATTAATAATTCGATTCTCGATTTGACAACTATAATATATATATATATATTCTAGGGAAAACTCTATTAATCTTCACTTTGGTGTCCTTCTTAGTATCGCACTTACAGAATTCTCATAAAAAGGTTGGTTTTCTTGTTTAGTAGCAGTAATGGTGAAAATTCATTATCACGAGAACAAAGTAGCACTCATAGTAGTAGAGCATTTTATTACCAGCCAGGCAAATTGATCAAACATAGTTTATTAATATTATTCCTAGTGGGCATGATGAGATCCCCTCTCCAATCATTCATGTCATGATAAAGTTTTCTACTTATAAGTTTTTTGAGTTCTTATAATCAGGCATGCCACAGGCAAAAGAGAAAAATGGGCGAATAACCAATGAAAGAAGTCAAGAACGTCCATAGATCTAAACAAAATGTCTACTGGGTGTTCAAATCAACGTCTAGCTATTTTCACACGTGCATCAAGAGGAAAAAGTAAGTGGTAGAAATTTTCATTCTCTATCCAATGCCTACTAGCACGTAGCACTCGAATTCACACAATGATAAGCGCCCGAATTTTCCCGGGGATACATTCAGGATTTCAACACGACCTACTCTTGTTGAAAAAATCAGGATTTTTATCTCCTAGATGATTTATCTACAAGCGTATCCAACTTATAAGGGGGAGATGGTCCTAGGTTTTGGGCATAGCTCTTGATGATACGAGTTGGAAGTATGAGGATAATGTTTTCTTGCAAATTATCAAAGTCAAGCCTATACCAATCCAAACCTCACAAGACCATGGATGGGATTAGCTCACTTCTATGTAGTAATTGTTGAATAGCTTGATATATATTATTGGGCCCATTTCTTAACAGCTTAAGCTTTTATGACAATTTGTGACTTAGCATGGTATCAATGCTCTAATTCTACAAGGTCTTGAGTTCAAGTCTCGTTAATATGTGCTTTCCTATTATATTTGTTATTGTGTACTACATGTGTTGATACACCTGTTTACTTCAATTTGTCTGTCTCTTCACGTGCAAAATAAGGTCGCACGTGAAGAGTGTTGAATAGCTTAATATATATTATTGAGCTCATTAATAGTTTAAGCTTTGGAATAATTGGTGACTTAAAAGTGAAAACCTTTTACATGCAACTGACGATGAAGGAACCAGGAATAATTTTCATCCGGTTAGCAACAAAATACAAAGTTCCCAAGAAACTGGAGCAGGATTTGAAATATCCTGGAATATATTATCACTAAAAATAGGTAACTCCTCAGGCTAGTAGTTCAAAACCAACGGAGACAACAGAAAAACAAAACAAAACTTCACTGGAAACAATGAGGAACACTAGTTCATGTGAAGAGTGTATATTAGACAGGTTATTTGGTTTTTGTTCACCCAAACCACTTAATAATCAAGAACAATAACATCATGATACTTAGCATTCATCTAAGATACTAAACTTTTCTTCTTTTTTTATTGCAAGCAACAAAGAAAAAACATTATTAATGTTTCACAGTTGAGGTGATGACATTCAAGACAAATTTGAAAGAATATGATCAGCAAATATGATGAAGTCCAACAAACAAAAAAAAGACATAAGAATTACACACAATATCCATAATACCAAACAGAGTGTCCACAGTAGCGCATGCATGTCATCTAGGAGGATGAAATCAAGTACCAGTCAAACACCACGACATGGCTCAGACAACTTCAGCAGATGCACTACTGGTGAGAATCCTTAGGCGTTTCTCCACATATGCTGATGGAAACCAGCCAGATTTACCTCTGCATTCTCCTTCTGACCATCCCAACGGACTAACCTGATCAGACACAGGAAGTTTACTTGATTTAAAATAAAGACTATTTTCCAAACTATGGAAAAGTTGATTGAAATAATTTTTGAAAGCTTCTCCAGCATGCGTACCATACAAATATTCTAGTCAAAACTGATGCATAATAACATATTGTTCTCCAGCTTAAATATAGAACCATCAAAATTATTTTGGTTGGATTCTTTGGATAATTCAAAAAATAGTTGTCCAGAATTATGTAAACAATGAAATGGTCGGCAACACTAAGAAATTTCAAGAGAAAATGACAAAGTAATCTTGCATGAAATGAGATAGTAGGAAGAAGTGCAAAATGTTTCAGAATTTGGAAAGCAAAAAGTTTATTTCCCAGATGATTGTCAAGCATTGAAAAGTAAATGAATAATTTTCTGGGAAATGGAAGCAAGGGCCCACAATTTTACAACAGTTCTGCAGCACCTAAAAACATTTAACTAAATATAACCTGAGAATTTCATTAAAAAATAGTTGAGAACTAATTTCCACAGAACTGATAGGGAAGTTATATTCCTTTAATTTCCACTGTTCTACAAAGAAAGTCCTTCCTGACAAAGGACCAGTTTTATCAGACAGTGTTTATGCAGTTGAAAGAAGGAAACAAAAACAAAAAAATGACTGAAGAGATGAGATAACCTTCCGAACAACAACATAATCTCCAACTGCAAGACTCAACTCCTTCTCGGATGTTGCATCAAAAGCATGCACTGCCTGCAAGATGTGAACATAAAACTTCAGCCAAGAACGCTCCAATACGTATTTGCCTTTGTGGTATCCTGAGAAGCCATTTTAAGGAATTATGGTTTACAAAAGCCACAAGACTTATTACAGTGGCCTCTTGCCCGGAATCATGCAGTCGATAGAGCATGGAGTGGATAATATAAACAGATTCTACCCTTTCAGAGGCTGTTTGGGATAGCCTTTTCATTAGTGGATTTTTTTCTCTTTTTTTTAACTTTTCTCTATTTTTTGGTCGAGATTTTTAACCTTTCCAGTTCCTCGTGACAAGAGGAATCTAAAAACTATGTCCGATTCGGCTAAAGTTGAAAAAAAAATCACTAAATACGGAAAAAATATATATATAAAACTTTTTTCCCCAGGATTTTTTACCCTTTTGATTACTCATTTTTTCTGAGGATATTTTACTCTTTTGATTACTCATGACAAGAGAAATATAAAAAGTATGCACGTTTAGGCTAATATTGGAAAAAGTTCACTAAATTCAAAAAAGAAAGTATTAAATCCCAAACAGAGGCTCAATCTCAAAAGGACCAATAACTCTTTGCTCAAAATGAGTTATTTTCCCTTTTAAGGGGATTGTTTCATCACCTATATATTCTTCCCTCAACATAATTGGCTTGGAAATGCATCAATGCCTTTTTTTCTGAATTTAGTAGATACCTCAACCAAGAAGTACTTTGTTTCCTCCGAGCTGTTGGTGAACGGAATTACTGGCGGAGCAGACTCTTTCCGTTGTTTCTCCAAGACCATCTATGACCAAATTCCAGGCCGTCCCATGAACATGAATTGTTGTAATGTACAAATGTTTCATTTCTCAAAAACAAATAATGGAGGCACTCACCTCAGTTTCAACCTCGCTAAGAATGGCAGCTACTCTCTCATGATATGTTTTTTCTCCTTCAACCTTCAGAAGCATAAACTTAATGTAAATTCAGAAATCCATAGGATTCTGTGTAACAGAATAATTCCACAGGTGCAGACATACCAGCGCAACAAACCTCTGGAATGTCAACCTTTGCTGTTGCGATTCTACAGCAGCCAAGGCAGCAGCCGCTTCCTTACCTAGTACTGCCATGTTTGCTTTCAGTTCATGCATTTTAGATTCCGCTGCATGCAACTTTGCCACATTTTCAGGAATGGGAACTTCCCTTACTCGAGCTTGTCTTCTGGAAACCTCTGTTGCCTGTTTGCTTTTATGGTCAATTAGAATTATAAGATTACAATAAAGGTAAACAATCTAAAGTCAAATGTTAAATTGACTAGGGAGAAGGATAGATCTAAATTGACATGGGATGTCGTATTAAGAAAAACTATGAACCTATTATAGCTCTTAACAGAGTAGAATGGCGTAAAAGAAGTCATGTAGCCAACCCCAATTGATTGGAACAAAGGCTTAGCTTGGTTTGGTTTGGTAATCTAAAGTCAAAGCAAATTTAATTTCCGAGGTAAAGTAAGCCCAGCTGTCTGAGTACCTGTGTCTCTGCTTCTTGTCTCATTCGACTATAACGTTGAGCAAGATGTCGAGCATCCTCCAAAGAAGCACCAGTTGCCATTACTCTGAACGGTTCAATAATCTGGGTAAACAATGTGTAAGCTCATACTTCTATTTTTACGATATTCGCAATAACAAGATCAATTTAAAATTTAAAGAAAGTTATCAGATAGTTGAACAAATGCAGAGTTGATGCTTCTCTATTTGTGTTAACTGCCCTTTCTTTCCAATTGTTAGCAACGAAATCTTGTTTTTAATATGTGCTGTTTTGCTACTGCTTGCTCTTTTCACCCCAAAACAGATATGAAGAGAGTAAATTTTAATTAAACCAATCCAAGTCTTGGCAAGTTAAATAAAAAAACCATACATATATGCCTTAATCATACAAATCCTACGTAACCCCCTTCTAACTTCAAATTCGATGGGTAGAAAGAAGAAAACGGGAGTTCAAGATGTAAGAATCAAATGAGGTTTCAAAAGTCACTGGCTTATATATTTATGTGCAAGTGCAACTCATTAGCATCTCAAAGAAAATTTGGGGCTTTTCAGCTTACAAATGCCTAAGTAAACCTGGGATGGAGGTGGCCCTTCACATTCTGGTTTGAGGCGGTGAGGGTCCCCGATTTTGTTGCAGACAAATGATGGGTCGGGCCAAGGGTCTATGCTGGGTCAATTCCAGCGCCGGTAAAGCCGGTAGGCTCCCTCATCGGAAATCGGAGTGCGCAAATAATCTGCTAACCCGCACCAACTCAACCCGCCTAAGATGGTTTGTGGGGGTTGGGTTGGGTAGGATAGGGTTGGGTGGGTGGGTTAAATGAAAAAAATAGGAAGAGTAGGTTGGTTGCATATTATAATTTTTCAATCCACCTACAACCCAACCCAACCCAACATGCCTAGGATGTATATAAATTTTCGTTTCTACATACAGAAAATCATAAATTATTATATCTATAAACTTAAGTTGAACCACTACTGAGATTTACTGTTGAAGAATTAAACTAATTTGCTAAAATATTGTAATAGGAATTTGCTGTTGATGTCATTTTATTCTTATTGTGAACATGGACCATTCAAGCACTTCTATTGTTATTAATACTATTTTAGTTGGATACTTGGATGAATGTGCTATCGGTTATACTTATTAGACTTGAAATCTATTATACTTATTAGAAATCTAGAATTTGTTGAAACCTATTATGCTTAGTGGAAGCCTAAAATGTGTTATGTTGAAATATACTTGCTAAAAAGTGTTAAATTTAGTAAGTTCTTTAATTTATTTTTTTATTTATTCAACTTACCAAATCGCCTAAACTATTAGGTTGAAGCCACCTAAAAATTCAACCAACCCGTTGGTTTTAGAGATAAACGAGTTGACGGTGGGTTCAAAAAAACTCGACCCGCTAAGGATAGGTTGAGTAAGAAGTTTTGCCCAACCCATGCACACCACCCCTAGTCAAAGAGGACCAGCTTGATTGGAGAAGACAGTGTACTGACGGTAGCCCGCAGGATAATATGGAAGGGCTTCTTCCGACTGGTGCAAGGAGTGTGGACATGCCTTAAATACGTGGAGGTGCCGGTGGGGGTTCTATTCGTGTCGATGCTGAAGGTTTTGCCAAGCTACAGGGAAGCTTTTGCAGTTTCACTAGTTAATGGATAAGCAAATGGATGTGCATGTGAATTTACATTTGACTCTTTCCAGAAAATCTTCACTTCATTTATCTCTGTTGAGTCGGGGATTATTTGCAAGCTGGATCTTGAGAATACCCCTGATCATGTTAATCAGGATTTTCTTCTTTACATCCTCTAGAGGATGGGTTTCGGTGAGAGGTGGAGAAGTTAGATCAGTTCATGCATCTCAACTGTTAGGTTTTTTGCTCTACTTAATGATATTCCCAAAGGTTTTTTCGCCAGTTCAAGAGATTTAAGGCAACGCAATTATTTATCTCCCTTCGTATTCATTGTTGTAATGGAAGCTCAAAGCAAGATATTCTTTAGAGCGGCGAGGGTGCGAACGAATTGAGAATCCTTAGATGTATTATCCTTTGCTTTGTAGCGGTGTCTGGTCTACGGGTAAATCTGGTCGAGAGTGAGATCATTCCTGCAGAAGATGTGACTAATGTGGAAGCCCTACCTATGAACTTGGTTATGGTGTTAGGTTTCTTCATTCTTCTTATTTGGGAATGCCGTTAAGAGTTTTCTTTCAAGGTGAAGGCAGCTTGGGATCTGGTGGTGGAGAGGTTTGAAAAGAGGTTAGCTTTTAAGAAGCGTCAATGCCTCTCCAAAGGAGATACGCTGACTCTGATCAAGAGCACCTTGTCTCCCAACTTGCTTTATGTCTCTGTTTACAATTCCTCTCTTAGTGGTTCAACAAATTGAGAAGATGGGACGAGGAGTTTAAGTATCATCTTGTTGACTGGAAAATAATTCCTTTACCCAAGGAAATGGGTGGTTTGGGCATTAAAAATCTACCCCTTTTCAACAAAGCCTTAATGAAAAACGGTTATGGAGATTTCCTTTTAAGAGGGATGGCCTTTAGAGAAGAGTGGTGGGTGACATGTATGGGTGCTTAAGAAAAGAGTGGTCTCCTAGTCCTATCCGTGGAGCTTATGGCTTGGGGGTGTGGAAAGGTATTATACGGGTTTGGAGAGTTCTGTAGCCTTAGCTTGCTTTTAAGGTATGGAGCGAGAGAAGAGTGAGGCTCTAGTCAGATACATGTTGCGGTCATAAAGCTCAGCAAGAAAGTTTTCCAAATTTGTTTAGAATTGCCATGCATAAAGAGGCCCTTGTGGTAAACTAATGGTCCAGGGACTATGGGCCAGGGGTCTGGACTCCTCTATTCAGGAGAGTGTTACAAGATTAGGAGATCGGCTCAGCGATGGAATTACTAAGATTTTATCTGTTATTTTTATCCAACCAAACGTAGAGAATTTTATGACGTGGCTTGCTAATCCTAGCAGTTCATTCTCGGCAGCGTCTCTCTACAAGGGTCTAGTTAGCGTTGGTTATTGCAAGTTCCTTTGGAGGGAGGTGTGGTGTGCCAAGGCTCATCCTAAAGTGGCGTTTTTTGCTTGGACTATTGCTAAGGAGGTGATCCTAACCCTTGACAACGTGAGAAGGAGGCATCTTTTTTTGGTGGAGTGGTGTTGCTCGAGTAAAAGGGCAGGGGAATCAATGAATCATTTACTGTTACATTTCCCGGTGGTTATGCAGATTTAGAGTATGTTCTATCTATTTTCAAGGTTTATTGGGTGATGCCTAGATCAATGAAGAAACTTTTTGTGTGTTGGCATAGGGGTTGTTCGAAAAGGCGCAACCGGAGGGCTTGGAATGTAGCGCCTCTTTGCATTTTTGGTGTATTTGGTGGAGAGAGAGGAATAGTAGATCTTTTGAGAATGTTGAACGCTCTGTTTCGTCTTTGAAAGGAGTAGTCACTCTTTCTTTGGCTTCATGAAGAGTTCCTTTTTGTTTTGGACTCATATAGATTTTTTGGGATCTTTGCACATCGAAGGTGTACAGGTCAATGGCTTTGGTTTTGTCTATGTATAGAGGTGTCTATACTTAGCCTCCTTTTTATGGAGCTCTTGTATTTGGGTGGCAATCCCTTTTTGTTTTTTATTAATGCTATCTTACTATCAAAAAAAGAGCAACCATGAGATATATTCGCTTTGTTAGAAATAGCTAAAATTATACAATTATGTGTGAGAAATATATGCCTAACAGGAAGTGCTCCCAAATAAACCAATAATGATTTGAGAATAACTAACCATAGAGACAGCACAAACCTGAGAAATTAATTGCCTGTTCAAGTTTTCTTGTTCCTTTTCCACATGTTTACAAGCATCACCATACAAAGATGCAGCCTTAGCTAGAATTTTGTCATCAGAGTGCTCGGCACCATATTTGAAACAATCCTGAGACAACTTGGTTCCTGATTACCGTAATAGTCATAACGTGAAGTCCAAACATAAAATGGACCATTATGAGACGAAAATGTCTTACTATAACTTGAAAACATTGATAAAGCAACTTGCTAAGTTTGCTTAATACAATAACCCC
Source organism: Heliamphora pulchella (assembly GCA_032270985.1). Classification (NCBI taxonomy): domain Eukaryota; kingdom Viridiplantae; phylum Streptophyta; class Magnoliopsida; order Ericales; family Sarraceniaceae; genus Heliamphora; species Heliamphora pulchella. The sequence goes on along the minus strand of JAULJZ010000009.1, from coordinate 7,956,178 downwards.
TACCAAAGTAAGTGCAGATGGTAATAATTCACTTTTCACCTGTCTCCATGTGCTTAGACCCTATAGCAATAAATGCTTCTGCTGCTTTAATAATATCTTTCTGAAAATCCTGCAGAAATGAGTATGCAAAACACTAATAACAATGATCTAACAAGTTATTACACATTTACACAAAAACATAACACAATAAGTAGTCATAAGTCCCCAAAATTGTCAAAACTCGGGGTTCAAGTGAATCCAACAAATTTTTCAGTCATTCTTACTACACCTGGTATCTAATTTTCATTCTTTATGATAATATGTCAGATTCACATAAACAAGCACAACACTGATTGTTCCCTGCATAGTAATGAGACCAAGGCAGAAAATCACATGCTCAAGTCCATTTAAATAATTCTCTCTCTATGTTATTTTCTAGGACTCCTCATGCCCGTCCATTACTGATATGCCAAATCTTTTGGGCCCTCTTACTTATTGTAAAAGAATTTAAAGGAGTAGGTAACAATTGGTTGAGGTGATTAACACTATACATTGCAAAAATAGCTTACCTGATATTCTAAAATGCAAGAAAAACTTAATTTCTGGCTGAGTATATGGCTATGGGTTACGAAAAAAATCGGGAAAATTCACAAAGAGATTATGAAGTTAGAAATATCAGAAATATTCCTTGATTCACAGAAACAAAAGCTATTTTAATAGTCAGAAAACACAACTTTCTAGCTTTCTCGCACGAATTGCTTGTCCTTAATTACTTTCTTAATGGACGAGTGGAAAGGACCTCTCCACGAGACTGATTGGTTGTGCTTCCACTGCTTTGATGGTGAAGACGTCAGAGTAAATAAGAAGGAATTTTTTGTGGGTCAGTAATAAGTTAAAATATCTTCTTGTAGACTATGTGAGAATATTAGGAGAGAAAAACAATAATGATATGTATTTGCAATCTTATAATAATATAAGACTAAAGAGGGTTTACATAGGCAAAGCCTACTAACACAAAGACAAAACTGCCTGCATTAAATAAAATAAACTACATTATTATATTTCTCACACACACCCTCAAACTCAGGATGTGATAGCAAAGAGTATCGAGAGTTTGCCAAGCAAAAAACAAAAACGAGCAGCAATATGGGTTTTGTGAAAAAAATCAGCTAACTGCAGCGAGGTTATGACAAACGGCAAGGTGATAGTGCCGGGAGGCAAGTGTTGGGAAACAAAATGACAATCAATCTCAATATACTTGGTACACTCATGAAAAACATAATTATAAGCAATCTGAACAACACTTTTGTTGTCACAACACAAAGGGGTTAACGAAGGAAGGGAGACACCCACATCTGAAAGGAGCCACTGGAGTCACACTATCTCAGTAGTAGCATGTATCATAGCACGATACTCAGTTTCAACAATGAAACAAGCAACCACGGACTGTTTCTTGCTTTTCCAATAAATATGAAAATTCCCAAGAAAAACACAAACCAGAAGTGGACTTGCAATCATAAGTATCTCCAATCCAATCAACGTCCACATAAGTCGTAAGATTCAAACTCGAAGTGGAGAAAAAAAGAAGGCACTAAAGAATAGCAATACGAATATAACGCAATATACGTAGTGAAGCAGCCCAATGAGAATAATGGGAGGCGAGACAAATTGACTAACGATGTAAGCAGCATAGGCAATATCAAGACAAATCACTATGAGATAGACTAAGTAACCAACTAGCTCACGATACGCAATTGCATCCTCTAGAGAAATACCATCAGATGCAAAAAAATTGGCGTTTAGC
>JAULJZ010000009.1:7925878-7952620 GCA_032270985.1 Heliamphora pulchella | reverse complement strand
CAAAATTAGACTTGTAAGGTGGATCAAAGCAAAACTGAATAGACATGAGTTCTTTGTCGAAGCTATCTCATATAATGTTGAGGAAATTAGAAAGGTGAAGTTCCAAAAGCGCAAAGGTCATCGATAAGCAATAAGGTGAAGTTGCTCCCAAAGTCTAGTCTATTTGTTAGTTTGATGTTTTGTTATGCTAAAAGTTGGCTGGTAGTGCTGAGTTTGGTTGGTTATGGCTAAGCTGAGATGCTTGTGGTGCTTTGCTGATATTGATCGTCTGCTATTGCTAACAATGGCAAGGTCATCTGGTATGCTGGGTGTTGCTAGATTTTTGTTGAGATGCATTGGGACTGCTATACATAGTTGTTGTTGCGTATGTGGTTTTTTGCTAAGATGTTCTTGTATAGGTGGATTTTTGCACAGTTGATTTTCTTGCACAGATGATTTTTGCATAGGTGTTGTCCTTGCACAAGTTGTTCTTTGTTGTTATTGCACAGGTGGGTTTTTGTGCAGGCGGGTTCTTGCACATGTGGGTTTCGTCATGGGTCTGCTATGCATTAACTTTTTGCTTTGGGTCTGTTATGCTCGGTTGCCATGGCCAATGTTGATTTTTGCTGTTGAGGTGTTGTTGGTTTTTGTTAAGGCATGCTATGGGTTATGGTGGCTGAAGCAAAAAAATTGCTAATTCTGATGCATGGTAGTTTAGGTGCCTATTTTCATGCCTTGATATCCTTTTGGTTGGTCTTTTGTCAACTTTGGGATCTTCTGTACTCTTTTAGGATGTTTTATGCATCTTTGCAAGAGTATTTTTTATCCCTTAAGATGCTCGCCTGAACCTGCCTTTCTTTCTTTGCCTGCCCAAGAGGGGTGGCCCAATCACTAATAGATCTCTCACCACCACCCATTCTCAACGTGGCTTAAAAGATCTTCTCTTTCCCTTGAGAAGCAATTAACAATTGCGAAGTGTGAGTTTCATTGAAAAGTCTCAATGCTATCTTTGAAAGTTTAGAAAGGGGGGGCGGCAATAGCAAATACTTTCACTCTTTTGTTTCTAAAAGAGATCGCCCTTGATCTGGGCGGGCGCTAGCGCCCTTCTTTGTGCATCTTTGTACTCATTCTCTTATTTATAAGAGTCTCTTCTTTGCCAATTAAAAAAAAGGGTTAAGTTTGCCAATCTACTATTTCTCTTTTTTTTGGTAATTAAATGTATATTAACCAAAATAAATATATATAAGTAGCTCAATACACGCCCCCAATAGCCAACAAAATGATGGTAGAGGAAACCACCAAAATACAAAACTATAATAAGCCTAGAAACTCTCACAGATCGAGAGCTAGAAAAAACACTCTATTTCTTCTTACTTAAGCACAATTTTTTAGGCTTGTTCAAATAAACTAATTTTTCTCCAGCAAGTTTAAGATTCTCAATTCTCTTTAGAAACTTCTTCTTTCTCGTCATTTGAAGACGAAGTCATGCAAGGACCAACAAAATTTTCTTCTAAAAGGGTCTTTAGAGGTATTTTCAAATGTGTGGATCAACGAACGGTAGGCTCAGAGATACTTCCAGAAGAGGTGACAAACTTCTCTACTCCTTTGCAAGAGGAGTCTACTTGATACTCTACCAACTTCTCAAAATCTGCATTGTAAAGATTAACAACCATATCCACCAAGGGATTGTTCATATCTTCTACACTAACACGCGCCATCATGTCCACGCTTGGAAAGCACACATTATCATCGCCTTTTCCATCTATCACCTTCTTACACAAGTCCATTTCTTCTAACACACAAGATTCAAGCACATTAAATACATTCAAAGAGAAATGAGGCTTATAAATTGGAGCAGCATTAGAAATACCTTTTTTCTTTTTTCTTGTTTATTTCTTCCCATTCACTAGGTTTTTGACTTGTGCCCATCATTTTGTCTTCTTTTACTTTTCATTCTTGTTTGGGTAAAGAAGTAGAACTTATGACTTTAGGCTTCTTAGGGCAATAATTATTAGAGTGACCAAAGATCATACACGTATTACACTTTAGGGGCTTCCAAGGCACTTCCACTCTAATTTCATAAGAATATCCATAACCCAAATTTAGCATGAAAGAATATGAGATAGTCTTATTTGCTTGAATTTCAATACACACTTTAACAAAAATAAGTTTTGTTTTGGATTTCGTATAATCATTAAGATAGAAAAGTTTTCCAATAGCACTTACCACATAACTTAAGCCAACATTAGTCCAAAGTTCAAGAGGCACATTTTTAAACTTCACTCAAATTGACACACTAAAAAACACTTCTTCAAATAAATGTATTTTTGATAACCATTTCTTGACAATAATTAGCCAACTATCAAAGAAATATGAACCTTTCTTAAGAGTTGTATCAATAGTTTCTTTACTCTTCATCTTGAAAATTAAAAAATCATTATCAAGAGTAATGACATCACAGAAAATTTTCTTCCATAACTTTTTTGCTCAACTTTTAATATTATAAAAAGATAATTTTCTGTCAATGAAAAACTCCACCAAAGCATTATCCCATTGAGATCACCCATCTTTAGAAACTTCAAGAGGAGCCTTTAGATTATTATTTTTAAGTCCAACATTAAAGAGTCTAAGATTACTACTTATCTTATCAAAGTAAGAGCTTTCTTTTACAATGTTAGACCAAAACATCACCTTACTCGATTCTGTATTAATTGTTGCTCAGTCCTCTTCTAAATAGGTAGTAGAATCAATCGACTGTTTTACCCGCGAAGCGGTACTCAATTGGAGTAACATAGTGGCCAACGTAGAACTCATGAGATCAGGTTGAAAATACTCACATTTGAACCAATAAAATTAATTTTTTGTATAACAGGTCTATCACTACCAACCTGATCAACCACAATATTAGGAGTTAAAGGAAAACTCTCAATATTCAATCGACCATCAAGAGCCTCATGAGCTTCAAGGGTGCTAAGATTACCACAAACAAAAATTCTTTCATAATCACATAGGTTGTCTTGTCAAATATGAATTCAAAATATAATCCAAGAGATCTATTATAAGGTTTTTCTCAAATTTTTCATGATTAAAATCCTCCGATTCCAAACGATTTCGGACTAAAGTAGAATGAAATTCCTTTAAAGTAAACTTAGTAGATGAACCACTTTTATTTCTTGATTTTTTTTCCATGAAACAAAGCAATCAAAAAGAACAAAAGCAAATAATACCTTTATAGGGCTCACACCAAAAGCCTTTGCCAAATGCTCTGTTTTCGACCGATCTTAGAATCGATCAAGCCCTAGGTCCGGCCGCCCAACCCTTCTACTGCTTCACGGCTTCTTATTTCGAATCACTTGGCCTTCTACGATGTTGACGCGATGCTTCTCGTGTTTCCCTCATTATTCATCCATTAATCAAGTTTTAACGCTCTCTCTACTCACCACGCTCTCTTTTCCCACCAAAACTCACTTCAGTGGAGCATTCAAACACTTCGATTCAATCTCTGCAGCACTAGACTCCGTCGATAAACGACCTACTATCTCTCTTAGATCAAATGTTATCCTTATGCGTTTGGTACAATCGATTATAATATGATTATTTGTATGAAACGCAGACTGACGAAATCATTTGGCAATTAGTGGTGATAAAAAGTGCGTCAACGACACCTATTTTTATAAAATATTGAAAACAAGTCAATTTTAACAATAAATTTAGTTTTTTAATTTATACTTAGGGTTGTGACAAGGATATATAGAGTGGTGTTGGGTTAAAATCATATATTAATTTGATAATTGTATCTAAATAGGTGGAACCCTAATTGACCCAATTCCAGCCTCAAATGAAACTTCCAAACCCATACAAGGCCTCGTTTGGTAATTGGTTTTAAATAGGCTTAAAGTTAGGCTTTTTACCTTTCTGCTTAAAGTTAGGCTTTTTAGTTTCATTTTTTAACTCAAAGACTTTTAGTCTATTTTGCTTTTTACATAATTTTTTTATATATTTTTGTAAAAGTATTATAACTTTTATTACAAATTTATTTTTTTATAAAAATTATATTTTTAAAATGTACTCATCAAAATCTAAAAAAATAATATCCATATTGAATATAAAATTATCTAAAAATAAATTTTTATATATTATGGCAACTTTACCAAATTTTTTACCTTTTGATTTAAAATCATTTGGCTTAAAACCACCTCATATCTCTTCTAAATGAAATTTTGACTTTTTAAATTTAAAATAATTTTAAACAAAAATTTTCATTTAAAACTAAGTTGACCAACGAGACCTAAAGCCAACCCTAACCCTTAGTTGGCAGGCAAGAAAAAGGAGCAAAATATGCTTTTAAGTATAAGGTGACTTAAGAAGCAATTTCAGAGAGAGAGAGAGAGAGAGAAGAAAACAACTCCAAATAATGAATGTTCTTCTCTTTGCTTGGGGTGCATATCCACTTTCCAAACCATAATATGGCCATCATCAACCAAATACAATATGAACAAATTCTACTTATTGGGCTGAAATTCATTGTTGGATGCTAAGGAAGCCTATCGAGGTCGAGGGAAAAAAGAAAAAAAAAAGACTTTTCAAAAAACATTTGGCTCCAAACATTTGAATCCAAAATCAAATCCCAGTAACCAACTTCTACAATGCCAAACTTGCTCATCCCTTTTTCTCATAAATTAATTTCAGTGATATGCTGGTGGCTGATAAAACCTATAAGTTAACATATTTTTCGAACTTTAAATTGGAATAATGGAATCACCCGGATCAAATTGACATGTTTGGTATGGATTGAGCAAAGTCATAAGGGACGGATTGGCAACCAGTTTTAAAGTTAGTTTTTGTTTTTTTGTATTTTTAGCTAAAAAAATTATATGTAGCTCAAAATAAATTGTTTAATAACTTAGTTTTTAAGTTAAGTTTTTTTAAATTTGTTGTTTGAGTAAAAAGTTAGCCTTTTTGCTTTTTATTCAAATTGGATAATTTTGTCATTCTATATATTTGATATTAACAATTATATATAGTTGGTGGTAGTAGTAAATAAGTTATGAATATCGGAATAATATTATTTCTTTAAAAGTGGTTAAGAGTTTGAATGTAATAATCTACGAGTTAATATTTTGATTTGAATTTTTAATTTTTAAATTTTTTTTTTTTACCAAATGATAGTTTTTTTTTTTTGTAATTTTACCTAAAAAATTTTTAAAAAAAATTGGCAAACGAGCCCTAAGTCTATTCAGCGCTCAAATAAAGTCATGTCTGATCTGACTGATGTCTTCAACTTGAATTGTGCAGTGCGACAAGCCAATCCAGCAATAGCGAAATAGAGATGAACACGTTTATCGGTTTTGTTTACATCAAAATTATATATATGTTGTAAAAAAATGCAATTTTTTGTTTAAATGCCTTCTCAAATTTTATAAGGTTTGATAGAAAACAATTTTTTATATTTTTGTATAATATTTTAAAAAATGACAAATTGCAATCAAATATAAGAACACAACAATTAAAAAAAGTTGTAACCGAAAAACATTTGATATTGTTGGAGCATTACTTGCTTAGAGTAGTTACCGGTAGTTATTTATGTGCGCATAAATTGGCCTGGATGTCCTTAATCAAATTTTTGTTTCTTATAAATAAGTGTATTGCTTTTATTTTAACCACAACTTCACTCCATCTAGTATTATGAATAGTTTAACTTAAATTGTAGGAGTAACGTAATGTAGATTTTTTTTTCAAAAATTTTTAAGAGAAAATGTTCAACATTTGCTAACTAACTTAGGTGACTGTTAATATTTCTTTTTTGTGTTTTTGTATTTATTAACATGGAGATTAATAAAATCTTTTTTTATAAGTTTTCGATCTTTATTTTATTCCTGCAATTTCGTGATTTGTTCGGCCATTTTTATATCCAACGAAATCCTGATATAAGGCATGAAACCGCAATATAATCGATTCGTGTAATTTTCTGCCGATATCGACGGAATAATTTTTATTTTATTAACAAAATTTGGCACGCCTAGTGGGATATCTTGCTAATTAAGTTGGATAAAAAAATAGCACAAACAAAATGACAAGAACAAAAATATAAATGGTGAATGATCAATACTATAATAATGTGAAGCAAAATATAAGCTGTTACAATAGCTACAAAATATGCTTCTATCAAAATTAAGCTATATAAATGATATGACAAAAAGAAGTATATCTATTATTTGATTAATACTATGAGAATATATGCAAAATTTTGATTAAAAAATAATAATAAAAATTATACATTCAATATCAAGTATTGAGAATAACAAGGTATCCCTATTGTTGGTAACTGTAAGTTTTATTTATTTGTGCTTCAAATTCTCTCTCTTTTTACGCTATTATATGTGAAATTAACCTTGTCTTAATTTTTATTGGATAAAAATGCTATAATTTATACCGTAAGGCACCAGCTTTTAAGTCATTTTTGTTGAGTTTTTTAATAAATTAATCTTACTTTTTTATCACACCTGTGCATTTTTAGGTACTTTCATACTTAGAATACCATAAAAGTTATAGAAATAACCCCATTTTTTCAAAAAAATAAAAAAAAAACTTTTAGAGGTAAAATGAGCTATTTTTTTCCCGTGCTTTGATAATTAGAATCATGGGCCGAGTTAAAAGAGGGCCGACAGGGGCCAATGCCTCCACTGGGCTTTTTGGGGGAAATATTACCTTAAAAATAAATTCTTAGGCCCTAATTAGTAATTTTAGTTTTTCGGCTTTTTGATTAAAAACGTCAAGAACATCATGTTTCCCGTTTGAAAAATAAAACAAAAATATTAAAAAGTCAAAAAGTTAAATAAAAACACAAACTCTCATCACTTTTAAAATATAATAATACTCATCATTCATAACTTATTTACTACTATTACTACCAACTACATATAATTGTTAATATCAAATATATAGAAGGGTAAAATTGTCCACCCTGAACAAAAAGTAAAAAAACTAACTTTTTATCCAAATAATCAACTTATAAAAAAATTAACTTAAAAAAAATTAATTTAAAAGCTAAGTTACCAAATAATTTATTTTGAACACAATTTAACTTTTTAGCTAAAAATGCAAAAAAAATAAAAAAAAATTAACTTTTAAATTAATTATCAATCGAACCCCTAATGATCTTCAAAACTCCTCCCTCCAAATTATATGTTTGCCCCCTTTAATTGTAGGTTTATTTTCTATTTCACTTGATTTTTTAGTTTTAATTATCCATTGATTTGCAGCTTTAATTACTCATCAAATTTTAAGTTAAAGTTTTTGGTTTGTATGTGGATTTAATAAAAAAAAAAACCCTCCAATTTTCATAGGGTTTGATTAATATTGCTTTTTTTTCCCCTATTTTTTTGGTTAGGCTTCAATTTACAATTTCTTTACCAAAACAAATCTAAGTTCTTGCTTTGACAACAAATTTCTATTGTTGTCAGAACTTTTTGTGTTTGCGAAATTTTGATAGAATTTTTATTTTTTTATCTTAAAACCATTATATAACATATTAAATTATAAGAGATAATTGTGATTAATTTTAAATTAAAATTATATATTAACAGTATATATGAACTCTTTGTTTAATAATTTAACTTAATTATTTTTCTCAATTATCAAAGAAGAATCAGTACATGTATCATTTGCATTATTCGACCATTGTACACAAGAATCTTGGCTATGTCCTTGGAGAAATTTTAGGAATAATTCAAAATTACAAAAAAATTATTTAAATGTAAAATAAGCAAATTTAATTTTTTTTACCTTCAATAAGTTTTTTAAAATTTTATATTGAAATTATTTATAAATCGAATGCATTCACTAGGAACATCAAAGAAATAGAAATAGAAAATCTTCATAAAGTTTATAAAATGAAAAAATATATATATATAGTTGTTTTATAACAAAAATTAGTTAAATAGGTTAACAAAAATTCAATTAACCATACAATATAAGAGTGAGACTGTGAGAGTGTAGAGATGTAAAGTCGGTCAGGTCTAATCCAACATGGCCCAGCACTCCTTTGATCTGGCCCGAGCTTGGCCCAAGTCTGTAGGGTTCAAGCTACATTTTGAGCCGAGTGAACTTTTTTTTAAAAAAAAAAAAGTCTAAACATGACGCTAAGAATATGCAAGCCTGAGCCGAGCCTAGGGCCAGGGACCTCAGGCCAAAATTAAATTATAGTGAGAGTATGAATTGAGAAAGACTGAATGTTACAGAAGCGTAAAATAGCATACAAGTAAAATAGCATACAAGTTCCTGAAGATTTTACCTTCGGACACAAGTACTTAGGCCTTGTTTGTCAAATTCGCGTTAAGTCACTTTTTGTTTAAAGTTGTTTTAAATTAAATAAATAAAAAATTCGTTTAATAAATTGTTGAGGTGACTTTAAGTTAAAAAATAATAAGTCAAAATAATTTGACATAAAGTGACTTTAAATCAAAAAACAATTATTATAATTTTTAAAATTTATTTTTTTATAATTTTATATTTAATATAGATCTTTTTTGATAAATTTTTACAAATAAATCTTAAATATATAATTTTGATAAAATTTATGTATATAATAAAAGTTATAATATTTTTAAATATATATATATATATACTTATTTTATGTAAAAATAAATAAATTAAAAGACTAAAAACTTTTGAATTTTTAAATTAGATTTTTTGCCTTTTTTTAGTTTCAAACTAGATGGTAAAATTTTTGACTTTTAAGTCCTTTGTCAATCGAAACTTATTAAATTTTTACACATAGGCCTTGTTTGGACAAATGTTATTTATTAATTTATTAATTTATTTTTGTTTATTTTAATTTAAATAATATAGAATTTAATTTAATAGTTTATTTTTATTTATTTTTATTTTTTATACTTTTTTATATTTTAATTAAATATTTTTATTTTTTTAATTCGTCTCAATTACAGAAGTTTAAAAATTATAATAATTTTTCAAAGTTTATTAAATACTAAAAATTTACAAAATCAAATAAGTTAATACCCAGTCCATTACTACCCTGAGGGTAAATACGTCATTTCGTCGTCCGACGCCACAAAGCTGGCAGCTGCACAATTAAATAACGACGCGTTAGGAGAAACAAAAACCCTAACTCCCACTCACTCTCTCTCCCTCTCTCAAAAACCTCTCTGTCGATATACAGTCGCTCTTCGACTCCCACCCAAACCCTCTCCGAGCTCGCGAATAATGGAAGGGGGACTATTAAGCCCCTCTCTCTTCAATCTTTTCTCGGAATCAATCTTCTAGGGTTTATCAATTGATGACTCGAAGCTTTTTGCTGTTCTGACTTGGTTCCGGTAAGTTTCTCGACTCTAAACCCTAATTTATTCTTTTTTGTCCCAATCTTTTGTAAAAAATCACTGTCTATTCTAACTGCGAGTTCTGGGTTGGTGTTCGTTTTGGTTTCTAAAGTCTTTTTAATGAAAGCATTGGCAAGAAATCCGGATTTTGTGTACGGTGCGATCGTAATTCACACGTTCTGGGTTCGGATTGATTTTTGGAGTTTCTAATTGATTGATTGATTGCATTCTTGATTGAATTGTAAAAAATCGTGTTCTATTCTAAATGTAAGCTCTGGGTTGGTATTCGTTTTGGTTTCTAAAGTCTTTTTAATGAATGCGTTGGCAAGAAATCGGGATTTTGTGTTCGGTGCGATCGTAATTCTCACGTTCTGGATTCAGATTGATTTTCTTGAGTTTTTAATTTGATTGATTTTATACGGCTTTAATCGTTGTTTCATTGAACTTACTGATTTGGTTCAAGTAATCTTGAAATTTCTATCGATTCTGTGTACTTAACGGTTTGATTGTATTCATTTTTGGGATTCTTGTTTGGATTTCTTTCGTTATGTGGAGTTTGATGATTTAAGTAGTGTATTTTTTTCTCTTATTAAAATCAATATCATATCATGGATTGTGTGAGGAATTACTGATGATTTTACTGCTTCTGTTTACAATCTTTCTAAGTTGTTCTTTGCAGTTAACTTTTCCCTATGCCCACGATGTGCATTATTCAATTTAAACCCCAGATATGGCTTATTAATGCATATAACTTGCTTGCCAGCATCTATGTGGATGCTACTTATCAAAACATGAGAAAAAACTTCACGTGTCTGATCCTTCCACGGTGATGGTTCTTTTGGTTGCAGGGATTGTTGAATTTCCGTCTTTCCACATAGACACGAAAGTTTCTCTCTGAGTAAGACACAAAAGAATCATTGTTTGGCCCTGTTGTTGCATGAAAATTCAATGGTTATGGTGTCAGAGAATCAATCTGGGGATCTGAACAGTTCTCCTCTTCAGTGCTTGCAGTTCCCAACTATGATTGTTACTGAAAATACTGTAAAGAAAAAAATTAAGATCAAAATTCCCCGCAGACGAATTGAAGCTGAACCTGCGACAGAGTCAAGTGAATTTGGTCAGCGGGTGTTCATGAATGCTGAATGTGGTTACAGTGACCCTGTGAATGAAAAGAACTCAGAGATGATTAACTTGCACAAGTTAGTGATTCCGGCTTCTGGTGACTCCCAAATGTATTCTGCTGCTGATACCTTAAAGGCAAAATCCTTTGCAATGGACTCTCACAAGCGTAAGTTTCCAGGGGTGGGGGATGGTAAAAAGGAGAAGAAACGGAAGATGGATCGTAGTGTGACACGGCAGTGTTCTAGCATTTTGAGACAATTGATGACTCATCCTGCTGGGTGGGTTTTCAATCAGCCAGTTGATCCTGTGAAATTGAACATTCCCGATTATTTCACTGTAATCTCCGAGCCCATGGATTTGGGAACAATAAAAACTAAATTGGACACCAATACATACTCCAGTGCTGAAGAGTTTGCAGGTGATGTCAGGCTGACCTTTTCCAATGCCAAGGTGTATAATCCTCCTCCCAACAAGATTTATGAAATGGCAGAGAAACTAAATAATATTTTTAACACAAGATGGAAATGTTTTGAGGCAAAATGGAACCATGAGAGTACAACTGTTGAGAAGGGGCTTATATCAAGTGGAAGAGCAAAGAAGACCAGTATTCCAGGAGAGAAAAAATCATCCTTGCATGTTAGGTTGTTGCCCAAAATGCTGATGTCAGCTGAGGAAAAGCAGAAATTGAGAAAACAGCTGTTGGAAGTATCAAGGGAAAAGATGTCACCTCACCTACAAGGTATCCTTAAAAAATTTGGTTTCAACTGGCCAAGAGCAGGAAGGATTGAGTTGGACATAGATGCCTTTGATGAAGAGACCTTACGGGAGTTGAAAAGAATCATAAGAAGCTCTTTGGGTGCAAGAGCTACCAAAGTAAGTAATTCAATGGGAATAGAGTCAGATATCCTTATTAAACTCACTAGAGCTTAAGTTGGATTTTTTATGTTCTGGTCTTCTGCTGCTAGCAATATTGTTCATGCTTTCAACTTTCAAGCATTGTGGATGCTATTTTCAAATATATACTTTTCATTTACACACACACACATATATATATATATATTAGTTTCTAAATTTAATGGGAGATTTTGTTCGTCTCACATGTATATATTACAAACAGGTTGAATCTGCTAAAAAGACTGAAAATGGATGGCAACAATCATTAGTGAAGATCGTCCACAGAGGTATGAACTGGAATGGTGGCGTCTATCCTTTATGACTCTTTCTGGGACCTAATTGGCAATGTGTTTTATAGGTGCTGATAGTGGTAATAGAATTGCTTCTGGCTCTAATCCACTGTTAAACTTAGTCACCCCAAGATGTGGTTCATGTGGCAGTATAAGATGCCAATGCTGCCGTCAAAGTGATTCTACCCGTGCTTCCTCAAGTGGTTGGTTTTTTCTCAACTTGCTTCTCCACTCAAGTTTCTAGTCATCAACCAACCCATTTACATCTTGGTTTCATTCAGGTTTGTCTTCGGAAAGATCACTGGGACAAGATCGTGCTGATGCTTCCAGAAAGGTACATTTCATTTTTTTTCCCTGCCATGAACTTTATTGTTATTTGCATACTATGCAAACTACACTCATATCTTTGTTTATAAATTCAGAAGCCTGAGGTAAAAAGCCTGTCAGCATCCCAGATGAGCAAATCAGATCCAGAGTCTGATGGTGAGGATCCTTTCTTTTTGTATTACGTGATATTTTGCCAGTTGATCATTCTTGATACAAACATGCTCTTTGAAATGATCTGAAGGGGCTGTAAGTGCTTTAGACGAAGAATTTCTTTGTTCTAGCTCTCAACTCTCAACTTTAGCAACCACTGCTGCTTCTGGGGAAGGTTAGTTTGTCTGCCATTAATGTCTGTTATTGTTGTCAGCTTTGTCATTCATCTTCCCATGTCTAAAGCCTTCCTCTTTTCTTGTTTATTTATGTGGTTTAGGGTGGTCTCCTCTTGTTGACATCCAACTATCACCGAAGAAGGCTCTCCGTGCTGCAATGCTAAAGAGCCGCTTCGCAGATACCATCTTCAAAGCAAAACAGAAGACACTTTTAGATCCCGTAATACATTTAGATTTTCTGTAATAAATAATGGTTAGTGTGTTAAAAGTTTTATAGTGGTTTGAGTGTGAGGTGCAACTTATGAAAGATGCCGCTGTTCAGGTTGACAAAGCTGATCCTGTCAAAATGCAGAAGGAAAAGGAGAGACTGGAAAGGCAGCAACATGAAGGCGAGTACTTTGTCTGTTTATGGATCTTATCACTGTCACAAATATGTCCGTGCGGTTGACAGACCTCATTCTTGAAAATTTTGACTTTATTGTTGTATCTGTTGCAATTTCTTGATGGAAAATGCTAACCACGGCCCAATGGGTGGTGGGTAATGAGTATATAGTGCATGGATAATTGTGCAAAGTGTGTTCATATCTGTGAAAGTGATAGGTTACACCTCCAAAAAGTGTTATTGATATTGGAAGTCTTTTTGTTCTTATTAGCTTATTAACCACCGTTCAGGCGGTGGTTGGCACGACCTTTTCTTGATTATGATTATGCTTTTTTGGAAAATTAGCCTCAACTAAGTTTAAAGAAAGTCAGATAGTCCTTAAATTTTTATTAATTCTGGCTGGATTGAACTGGTGGAACAAAAATGGATTAATTTGGACTGACGCAAAATTATTTTGCTGTACTTTGTGATAAATAAAGAAAATGAATAGGGGAAAAGGTGGAAAATGTTATGCTTGACTTCTATATTTTGAAACTTCAAAATTGCAACTAATGGATACCTTATGCTTATGTTCTTTAATTGAATGCTTTGGTGGAGATCTATAAACAAAAGATATGTTTCTTCTTTAGTCTGTTTGTTATATTTTCGAGCTGATCAAAAAATTAACTGGTGAAAATGCTTAAACAAAAGATATGTTCGTTAATTGAATGGGATGTCTAAAAATTAACTAGAGATAAAGATATGTTCCTTAATTGAATGGGATGTCTAAAAAGTTTGGTTTTATAGATTAAGTAGCTTTTTGCTTATTTGCTATTTGTTGAAATGTCTAATATATCATAACTTTTTACTTTTAAGCTGTAGTGTTTGAGATAACTTTTTGGCTTTTTTATTTTTTGGAAATATTGACTTTTTATATTAAGAGCACTATTACCATTTCATACGATGAAAGAGTTAGATTGATTGGACTGAAAAGGAAGAGGGAAAAAAAGTTAGTGGACCTTTTTCCAATGCTAAATAGTGCAGTTGACTTTTAAGCTAAAAGCCACAAAAATAGTGATCCCAAACAGGAGCTTAGGTAAGTGAAATACATAAGCTTCCAACTAGCAGTTTCTTTTCCGGTTCTTTCAAAAACTGCACTTAAACGGTTAATGGAGAAAAAAGTAGTAACTATCGACCCATGTTATCTTGAGTAGTATGTTGGAACAGGGAGCCCTTGCAACCTTCCTCCTTCAAGATAGACCATGTAGTTCCCCTTTTGGTTGCAAAGTGATCTATTCTATGGAAAAAAATAACTCAAAATGCAGTGAAAACTGCTGAAAACAATAAAACTTATTTATTGTGTATAATTCAGACAGAAAATAATGATGTCAACCCAATTTGTATGTTAAACTATTAGGAGAGCCACTAAACAAACATAATGAGAAATATTTACGTAACATGTTTAATTTAGTGCTAGAACTTCTATTGAAAGTAGGTTTTTATATGTATTGCTACGTCTACCAACTTTATATGTATTAATTTTATCAATTTTATGCACCATTATTTTGTTGTCGTTTTTTGTTTTTTGGTATGGATTGGTAGTAAAAGTTGGTGATTGAATTGATTTCTCAGAATATTTTTGCTCTTAAAATTTATGTGTTCCTAATTCCTCAAAATTGATCCAATGATTTAATTATATTGAAAAATGTGTTTAGACACGGATAATTCACTAGTGTGCATATATATATATATAACATGTAAAATAAAAATAATAAATGAATGATTGAAAACTGTCATGCTTCATTTTCCCTTCTGGTCATCTTATTAGTTACTATCGTTTTCAGTTTACTTGGTGCAGTGCCATGCGTTCTAATTAATATTTTTTTTAGTATAGCTGTGCTCTCCTTCCCCTCACATCTGAATTTTGTTGTTGCAGAGGCCGCCAGAATAGAAGCCCAAATCAGAGCGGCTGAAGCTGCATCACGAATTAGGGCAGAAGCCGAATTAAAAATGAAGCGGCAGCGAGAAAGAGAAGCTGCACGACTTGCACTTCAGAAGGTCTATTCTTTCTCCATGACTTCATTTAAATTAACCTGCACTCTGTTTTTGTCTTTTTGGATCATTTCAACAGCTGGGTGAAGCTCCTCTCAAGATCTGTCAAGACTCGAGACAATATTTTATGGACTTGAGGTGGACCCAAAACGATTATCCAAAATAGAGTCTTGAGGGTCTTGAGAGGAGCTCTTTACCCTTAAACAATCAGGATAGGAAAGGGTTTACCATTTTTGTCGTACCCCCTCACAATGCACAGATGGAGAAGACTGTTGAGATTGACGATAATCTGGAGATATTGAAAGATCTGGAACTGGTGCTGGGACCAATCGAGGGTTTTCATTTTGTTAACCCATTGGAAAGGCTAGGTTTGTTTATTAAGGATGCCTATAGGGGATACGGCAACTATGAGGATGATTTGATCTTGGATGGAGATGGAGAGGAGGGGGAGATCTTTTCGTGACCCAGAATTTTCCCCTCCTTTTTCTTAGTCCTATTTTGTATCTCCAATCTCAATCCCTATCCCTATCCCTGCTTGTTTATGAACCTGTAATGAAAGGCGAGACTGTTGCTGGGTGTAGTATGTGATTTATCTTTTGGTAGGAGAGATGTAATTCTGCTATTTTTGTCTTTGGTGAATATTATAGAGTCAGCAGTGTATTCAATAAAAAGGGTATGGGAGCTTCCCATTTTAGTTGTCTCATGAGCTTTCATGATAGGTAAGAAAAGTTTTAGTTGGTTGCATGTACGTTTAATGTTTTTTATTTTTATTTTTATTTTTATTTTTATTTTTATTTTTAAGATTTTTTTGTAAATTGTAAGTAAAAATACATTTGGTAATTATGTTTATTTTTTTTGTAAAAATGTATATAGTTTTTAATTTGACCTTGATCTTGACATTAAATATTTTTTCCTTCGGCTAGCTGTGTTAGAATGAGTCAAGTGTGTGCTCCTGCTAGATCTTCTCTTTATATTTCCTAATTTTTCCATCTCTTCGGGAGATCTGAGTATTCTTCGTCCCTAAATTCAGTGAGCAAAAAGTCATCGGCATTTTGAGTAGTTGTTCTGGTACATAAAACCACCAAAATGAGAATTCTATTAATTAACAGGTTAGTAAAAGAAACTACATATTCTTGAAATATGAGTATATAATTGGAATATATGCTTGTAAACCAAAGAAGTGTGTTTCGTTTGTTTTGTAAGTTTTTTATTTCCCTCTTTGATCTCAACAACTTTTGACCACTCCTGCATCAAGCTCCGATCACTAATAAACGCCTTCTGCTACCATCTTTGACTAGTATTATTTCTGATCACCTATCTCCAACAACTAACTCCACCCCTCAACCACCACCTCTCCCCAATGGCCACTTCTATCCATCTGACAGCCACCACCTACCACCTTTACCCTGTGGCTGTCATCTCCATGTACCACCTCTACCCTACTGCCGCCACTTTCACCTACCACCTCTACTGCACCGCCACCACCTATCAATTAACTGCCGAACGTGGCATAAGTTGTTGAAAATATTTGAAAGTGACGTATGAAGAAATTGCAAATGATGCCATTGGAAGCATCAGAACTGTTGCATCATTTTGGTTTTAGTTTTATCGCACTATATTGCACAAATGCCTTCTGTTTTTACGTCGCAGCTCTTCTTGTGCAAGAAGGAAAAGCAGTATCTGCAGAAGTTTTCGAGGAAAATTTTTTTTAAAAAAAAAAAGGCTCCACTTGGAATAGCTTTTTTCTCTTTAATAAAACTATTTTAACTTTAGTCGAAAGTTTTTATTTTCTACTTCTCTCTTTATAGATGACCTAACAAAGTAAAAAAGAAGAAGAAAAGAAACTATTTTTGAGTTAAAATATGATCTTTTCCCATATTTGGTGAATCTTTTTTAAACCTGCTGAACCAGAAAAATAAAATGTTCCAACGAAAATATTAAAAATTTCATAACTTTTAAGAGAAACCAAATGGGCCCTTAATTGCTTTTTTAAATCTTACACTCGTGCTTAATGCTACATATTGTTCTAGTTGTAACAATTCATGGCAGGAATTGGGGTTTACCAAACCTCTGCTTTGGTCCAAGATTCTTACTAAAAGCAATGCCAAGGATTGCACTTCTTATCTTTGAACTACTAGACAGCAAGCCCAAGATTGATTCACGCAGCAATGAAGGTACAACACTTGCAATTGTTATTAATGGTGGCATTGAGTCCAAACACTCTGCTTCCGATCATATTAATTAAATATATTTTATATGTAAAATATATATAATTTATTTTTAAAAAATATAATACGGGTAAAACACAAGTATTATAATTAGCCGCCTGCCTCACCCCCACCATTTCCCAATATTCTCCACCTTATCCTGCCCCAATAATATACTGGATGGGGACTGAACATCCCATCCCGGCCCCACACTGCTCCATTGTCATTCCTAACTTTTCTTTGAGTGAATCCAAAACTGATGTAAAAAAAGAAGCCCTTCTTACACGAATAACTCTTGCAACTCTATTGTGGCTTGAACAAGAGAGCTTCTAAATACACATTTTTTTGTTGAGTGCACCCATCACTACAAGTGTTTATCTAAGTATTCGTACACTGTAACAGAAAATTTGTATACAATTAGCAGCTTCTGCTTTAACACATTATTGCGCCCGTCTTTTCTCTCATACCATTGGTAGTGGGAAGTCCGCTGTGATTAGCCTAGTAGAGTGGTTCTATGATCCTGACTCCGGCAACATATTTCTGGATGGAGTGGAGATCCAAAATTGAAAGTACGTTGGCTGCGGCAACAAATGGGTTTGAATAGTCAAGAACCTATGCGTTTTAATGGAACAATTAGGACAAACATAGCTTATGGAAGGCAAGGAGATGCGACTGACCAAGAGATCATTGCAGCCACCAAAGGAGCAAACGCATACAACTTCATCTCCGCATTGCCACAAGCCACGACACTAATTGTTATGATTTTGTCCCATAAGGGACTTTCCATGTGTGTCTAAGCCACTAGGATACTCCTTTCTTGTAAGTCGGTTATTAAAAGTGAGTTCTACTCAAGGATTTGAAACGGTTGGTATCAAAGCAACCATCATGCCAAGTATGGAACTAAATCCAGCCTAATTGAGAATGGGTTCAAATGAGCTGTTGCTCTGTGGTCAAAGTCATGGAAGGGGCAACCGGGCAACCTATATGCACAATTTAATTGTTGAATACCGATAGGTGAGTGAAGCTACCAAAAAAGAAAATAACCATTGTTGGGTCAGTGTCGATAGAGTGGGCCGCCTAGACGGTTGTAGAACATGGTGGTATATTATAATCATGTGATTCATGTCCCACATAAATTAAACAAGGGACTCTCCACGTGTATATAAGCCACTTAGGAACCCTCCCTTGTAAGTCAGTTTCTAGGAGTAGGTTCTAACTAAGAGTTTATAGCATTAATGTTGGGAAAAGAGGGGTTCAATTATCGGGTGGGAAGAAGCAACGAATAGCCCTTTCAAGTTGCAACAAAGGCGACTGTAAAAAACCAGAAGATCCTATTGCTTCACAAAGCAACAAGTGTGTTGGATGGAGAGTCGGCGCGCGTGGTGTTAGAGTGACGATGAATAGGACAACTATTGTGGTGGCTCACCACCTTACCATGATACCAGGGGAAGACAGATATGATAGCGGGCATCTAGGGTACGATTTCAAGAAGGGATCATATAATAATGTGCTACTGAAGATTACAGACATGATGTTTGCATCTCTAGCAGCAGTTTTTACAAGTTCTTCAACATAGATATAATTGGAACCAAGTTTTGTAATTGGAAGGACGCACATAATGAGTCCCAAACACCTCAATTTTCAGAAGGCATCGGTTTGCACAAACAGATATACGACAAGAAGTTGGGGCTAAGGTTGTGATGCTACTGGGCTAATTAAGTGGTGTGCGAGGTTCTTGTTCTTCCTTGATGTCTTTTGTAACTGTTAGTAGCATTTTATGCACTCCTGTTAGACTCGCCCAGTGTATGTTCTTTGTAAATTTGTATTCTTTTTCTTTTTATAAAATGCATACTAATTCAAAAAAATACATACGAAGAGGAGCAAGCGAGTAATTTTTTGCACATCCCATTGGAAGTTTGCACAATATCGTACAATTTTATATCGTATAAATCTATACTTAATATGCACACCAATTTACCGTTCCCTCAATTAGAAAAATTGTGGAGATTTTTCTTCTTTTTTCCCCCCAAAACTGTCCTATAAGTAATATTTTTAAAAAGTACAACTGTTAACTTCACCTCTAAAAAATATCGAGACTGTTTGATGTAGCTGAAATTTTAAATTTATAAATAATAGTAAAAAATTATGATTTCAAGCAGAGTTATATCTATTTGTTATAGTTATAAATTTATGGCAACATGCAGTACAATTTTTATTTGTTGATTTATAATCAGAAACTAAAAATCAAAAAGCTATAAGCACAGTTGTTTGGATTTTTGTAACTTTTTGCTGAGCTATGAACTAAAATCTAAAAAATAATTTTTAACAAACACCCTCATTATATAAGAAATTCAGTAATTTGAATTACTATTCTATAACATATTATATAACCCATAAAAGGGAAATAAAAATAATAGGAAAATAAAATCAATGAAATAGCTTCCTTTATTATTTTATGTATATCATTGAAAAGTTTGAGAGCGACCAAGAAAGAAAAGAGAATTTAACTTCCACATAGGAACTAAGTTTTCTAGATGATATTGGGAACTATAATTAGATTAAACCTAGCAAAGAATTTGACCTCCACATAGGAACTAAGTCTTCTAGATGATATTGGGAACTATAATTAGAATAACCTAGCAAGCTAAAATTTGCGATTGCGTTATACAACTGCAAACCAAGGTACATAAGTTTCATGTGTATATTGTCTAACTACATTTTTGAAAGGGTTATTACACATAGAAGTACGTTTAAGCTATGCATATAGAATCCTAGTGGGAGGTGAGGCAAGCTATGCAAGACCATAGAACAAGACAGAATCCCTCTCTTTCCAGTGGATTTGAATTCCTTTCCTTTAGGTTTGTAGCGCTCTTGGGATCTAAGTGAATGGGGCCTTCCCCCTCCTCCTCTCCTTGCATTCTCGCCATCTCTTCACAGGGCATCTTGTAGCTAAGCAAATGGGGCCTTCCCCCTCCTTCCCCTCGCCTTTTTCTTTAGAGAGAACAAGAACTCTGACCTCCATATTTAGAGCTCGGAGTTGAAGAAAAGTGAAAAGATTTCCTAACATTTTCTTTTATCTTAAGCTTTTGGGATAATAGGTAATTCAGCATATATTAGAGTTTTAGTTCTTGCATATCCTTAAAGCCACACAATTAATCTCTGCCAGCTAAAACAATCTCCACTATGAAGCTATAGCCATAGGACGATGGAAAAATAAGTTGTCGATACTTTTCTCTTCCCCTTTGTACATTATATACCAGTGTGGATTTAAATGCAATTAGGCCTCAATCTCTTTCTTTTTTTTTCAAGTGACCCAACATCTAAGCAAAGGTTTTATCTTAAAGCAGCACATTTGCCTTCCAATTTGTTTTATGAGGATCGCCCAGTGGGGCATTAAGATTGTCAGCAATAGAATCTGAGGACCCAGTATCTAACCAAAGATTTTATCTTTAAGCAAGCGCATTTAGAAGGATTTGCAGGGAAGGGTAAAAAAATTCCAAATAGAAACCTTTAGCCAATTTCACATATTGCAAATAACAAAAGACACTATATCAGCAAATTGAGGCAACATATATTTAAGGCAAGTTAAATGAAGACACATGCACAAATGGAAACAAGAATCTGCGTTTTCTCCACTTACTGGAGTCTTGTCAAAATAAAATCGTAAGAATTACAAACATGCAAATTGCCCAGCAGAATATCCACTCCAGCACATCTAACCTAAGAGGAAAGAAATTACCAGTTAAACTCTATCCGCGGCATAGAAAATTTCAGTGGTTGCACTACTGGTGGGAATCCTCTGGCGTTTCTCTACAAATGCTGATGGAAACCAGCCAGCTTTACCTCTGCATTCTCCTTCTGACCATCCGGATGGGCTCACCTGAGCAGAAGGATACACAATTATAGAAAGCCTGTATTCAAACTAGGGAAAAGAGGATTTGGAAAATGTTTTTGAAAATCTCTCGCTGCTTGCATGTTCATTAACTCTTATAGTTTAAATTAATGCACAATTCAATGTGTAAGTGTTCAGCACTGTTATGGAACCATCAAAGTTGTGCTCATGTATTCCGTAAATAAATCAACATTAAGAATTCCAAAAAACCCAAATGATAAAATTATCTTGAAAGAAATGGAAAAAGTAAATGACAATGAGGAAAGTTGCAAATATGTTGCTCATAAACAGGAAAGCTTTCTATTCATGTTTATTTCCCGTGGGATTGCCAAGCATTGAATTTTGAACAGCTTTATAAGAAATGGAAGCAAGGGTACAATTTTACAAGAATTAGGTGACACCAAGGGGAAAAAATATTAGAAATAAACAAACAAGAATTCACAAACTTTACCACCTGATTTTCTTTAAACCAAAATTAGTTGACAAATGATCTTAATAACAAACTGTTAGGTAAATCATTTTCCTCCAATTTTAGCAGTAAAGAAATTCTCTTTCTGACAAAAGACGAATATCATTAGCAGTGTAAATGAAGTTAAAAGAAGAAATTAGATTTTTTTTTTTTTCAAAACAGAGGTGATCAAAGGATATGAGAGAACCTTCCGAACAACAACATAATCTCCAACTGCCAAACTCAGTTCCTTTTCTGATGCAGCATCAAAAGCATGTATTGCCTGCATGATGCGAAAAGAAGACATTTGTTTATCATGCTATAACAAAAATTTGCCTTATGGGATGCTGGGAAGCCAATTTTAAAAATTTTGGTTTTTAACAGCCAAGAAATTATTGTTGGAGGCCATCTTAAAGTGGGGCAGGCCAGCCTGTTAACAAGAATCTACCCTTTCAACAAGTTGGTATATAGTAATTAGTCAATTAGCATGCAAAATAATGTCAACAGAATCTACCCTTTCAACCTCAAAAAGAACCTTTATACTTTCTGCTTAAGAGGAGTTATTTTCTCCGTGAAGGATTTACATGCATGTGCAGGTTGCTCATTATTGTTAAACCGAAACATATCTAATAAACTTGTTTTAAATAATGCTACAAACATTTCGAAGTCTAAAATCTTCATTTATAACAACCAGGAGAATAGGCAAAAGAGAAGCTGCAGCTCGCAACAGTAAGAGTCGAACCTAGGTCTAAGCCAGCACCTTCTCCACTAGGCCAGCCTGTTAGTCTTCTAAAAAACTCCTTTAATGGCCAGAAATAAATTCAGAAGATACCTCAGCCAAAAAGTACTTTGTTTTCTCTGAGCCGTTGGTGGATGGAATTACAGGAGGAGCAGACTCTTTCCGTTGTTTCTCCGAGACCATCTAACACCAAATGCCAGGCCATCTCATGCACATAATTGGTTTAACCTAAAAATATTCTGTTCTGGAAAACAAAAAATGAAGAAACTTACCTCAGCTTCAACCTCACCCAGAATGGCAGCTATTCTCTCATGATATGATTTTTCTCCTTCAACCTTCAGATTTTAGATGCATGAACTTATAGAAAATATTACTTCAACAAGTAGAAGCACAAATTTATAATAAATATACAACTTCATGTAATCCAAAAGAAAAATTATTCCACAAGTACATACCATTGCCACAAGCCTCTGGAATGTCAACCTTTGCTGCTGCGATTCTACTGCAGCCAATGCGGCCGCAGCTTCCTTACCCAGCACTGCCATATTTGCTTTCAGTTCCTGCATTTTAGATTCGGCTGCATGCAGCTTTGCCACATTTTCAGGAATTGGAGCTTCCCTTGCCCGAGCTTGTCTTCTCGAAACCTCTGCTGCCTGTTTGCTATTATGGTCAATTAGAATATAAGATAACAATAATGATCTAATAAAAAGATTTAAGCAATCTAAAATGTGGGCTCAAGCCAAAGTAATTTCCTGAGGTAAAGGCAGCTGAACTGTCTAATTACCTGTGTCTCTGCTTCTTGTCTCATTCGACTATAACGCTGAGCAAGATGACGAGCATCCTCCAAAGGAACACCAGCTACCATTGCTCGCAATGGTTCTAAAATCTGGGTATGAAAAAAACTCTAAGGTCATGCTTCCATTTTTGGATAACATCAATAGTTAGATTGGTTTTACATCTGAAGAAAGTTGCTTCTTCTGTTAGGCTTAACTGCACTTCCTCCCCGATTGTTTGCAAACAAAATTGCTTTTAATATTTTCCGTTTTTCCTCTGCTTGCTTTTCACCCCAGGATAGTAAAAGCTCATCGTTGAACTGTTTAACTAATCCACATTGAAAAATTAGTAAAAGAAATGTGCATTTATTCCCTAACCCATCAAACTAAATCGAGGCCCTTCTAATTTCAAAGTCTATTGGTAGGGAAAAGGATATGAGATTTCATGATGAAGAATCACAGAATCAAATAAAGATTCAAAAATTATGGGCATACATATTGGAAATCATTTTCCCAATCTACTTCTATCTTTTCACATTCCCCTTGACAGAGGCTAAAAAATTGAGAGAAGCTTAAAGTGTAGTGTGAAGGTTACTTCCCTAAATATTTTATGCGCCTAACCTAATTAGCATCTCAAAGGAAGCTGCAGAGGAACCACCTAATATGTTCACTTCTACTTAGAATTAGCTGATATATTTCTCTATTCGATAGTGATAGATTACAAATAACAAGCCACGATGATTCAAAAAATAAATAAATAAATAATAACAATAGAGATAGCACAAACCTGAGAAAATAATTGTCTATTCAAATCTTCAAGCTCTTGTTCCATATGTTTACGAGCATCACCATATAGAGACGCAGCCTTGGCTAGAATCTTGTCATCAATGTTTTCAACACCATATTTGAAACAATCCTCAGACAACTTGGTTCCTGATTACCAAGTAGTTGTAAAGTCAACAGCAAATATATAAAGTTATTAGCATACAATTACAAGAAAAAAATAATCGTGGACAAAGTAAATTCCTTAGTTCATCCAAAACAATATTCCTTAGAAAACAGTAACCACAGACAGTGCCCATTATATTTTTACCAGTTTCGATATGCTTATACCCTATGGCAGTAAATGCTTCTGCTGCCTTAATAATATCTTTCTGAAAATCCTGCAGAAAAGAGAATGTCAAAACATTAATAAGATGAATCTTATGGGTTATAACTGGTTCACAGTTCAAAAAGAAAAGAAGAGAGAGAGAGAGTGAGAGAGAACAAAATGCAAGTAAATGAAGTCCCCATAACTGCTAAAATCAGGTTCAAGTGAGTCACGTAAATTCATTTAGCTATTGGTTCGTGTACCACGTGGCGTGGCTCTCTTGGTTTGACTTATACGAGGTAAACATCCCGAACTTCGTATCACTGCGGGCCGCAGTGTTATGTGTAACAAGTCTTATTCATTCAGTGATACGAACACCAGCGAGTCAACGTTCCATTTGCCTAAACAGTGACCAAGAGAGGGTGTCCATCCGAAGACGATATGACGAGTGGTTGTTGACGTCCCTCGGCTCTAGCCTCTAAACCACTTTCTCTCTGGGTGATCCCGGGTGACCACGGGTCTTGCTCCCAACTCGGGTTATTAAAGCGTTCTTAATTGTGATGGCCGCGAGGCGCATCAACAGTGATACCGAGGCGAGTGACCGTAAGTATTTGGCTTCCATCGCGCCAAGTGGCAGTTGCTGAGAGATAGTGCCTGCATTATGCTCTTTGCGGGGATACTCTTGCGTGCAATTGAGAGTGTGCGCACATATCCATTGTACTATTATGTCCGTTAAAGGCTCCCGATATCGAGGTGATGCAGAACAATAAATGGAGAGTTCTACTATTGTATCGCGTGAGAAGATTTTGGTGCCCCTTCATCATCCTTGAGCTTTGGTGTTGCCCCATGAAAAGTTCTACCATTTGATCACGTGAAAAGATTTTGGAGAAGTCACAGTGCCACTTTATCATCCTGGAGCTTTAGCGTTGCCCCTTGTTCGCGTGCTTGGTATTAGATCTGCTGGTGGATTTTCTTCCCCTTCACTCCATCCGTAATTTATACTTGGTAAGCTCGTTATCCATATATTTCTTTTGGATGTTTGGAAAAAAGAATAATCCACAACTTCATGAAATGCTTATTGAAATGAGATGGATATGCGTGATTTTACTTTGAGATTTCGACTCTTACATTTGAAGAGAGAGAGAGAGATTCTTGTTTGCCCGTTTTCTCTCTCTGTGGCTACTGACTGGCGTGTGGGGTAAAGATTTCGATCAAGTCATTTAGAGAGAGTTTGTATATCTGGACAATAATAATTTTCGATCTGAGTTGGATTTTCAAATTTGGAGAAGGTTTTCAGATCTATGGAACAAAAGTTTATGATCTGAGTTGCTCTTTCAGATCTGGAGAAGTTCCTCAGATCTAGGGAAGGTTTTCATATTTGGAGAAGAAATGTTCACGCTCCAACTTTGTCTTTCAGATCTGGAAAAGCAAAAGTTTACGATCTAACTTGAACTTTCATATCTGGAAATGGCCCTCAGATATGGGGAACAAAAGTTTACGACCCGATTTAGATTTTCAGATCTGGGGAAGGTTTTCAGATCCGGGGAACAAAAGTTTACAATCCGATTTGGATTTTCAGATCTAGAGAAGGCCCTCAGATCTGGGGATGGTTTTTAGATATGGGGATCAAAAGTTTACGATCTGAGTTGGTCTTTCAGATCTGGAGAAGACCCGTAGATCTGGGAATGGTTTTCAGATCTGGAGTTTACGATCTAACTTGGACTTTTAGATCTGGGGTTTATGATCTGACTCTGGAAAGACCCACAGATCCGGTGAAGGTTTTCACATCTAGGATATGGAGAAGGCCCTCATAGGATAATAATAATTTTTGAAAAGAGGATTTAAAATACATAATAGAACTTTCGTGTGTAAATGCTCATCCCGTTTGTGTTTTTTTGTCTTACTTCTTAAACCCCATAATATGCCGACTAGGTCTTTGAAAAGAATTAGAAGTTGCACAGCCCCCTCCTTTGTGAGCACACTTGGGGTTTCTCAAAAACTTTTCAGCTGCCCCTCTTCCGTGTTCCTTTGCCCGCTCATTCTTTTCTGCTCGGCGGGATTTCTAGCCGATCGGTGCTTATATTTCAGCTCCAAGGCTGGTCAGTGTTGCGATTGTTTGGAAAGTCTTGGCGGATCTTGATTTTGCGCTTGCCTCGTAGCTGATTGGTGTTTAAATTTTGGATTGGTGTTCAGATTTTGGCTCGAAAATTGAGCTTCTTGGCTGTTTGATGCTGATTTTTTTTGGGGAGCGGGTCTTAATTTTGTTTAGGATTGCGCAAGCCCTATAATTGATCAGTGCTCAAAGTCTTGATCAGCGCTTGAACTTGCGATCTGGTGGTACTGGTAGCCTTGCGTTACTTGCTCCTAATACACGAACTGTGGCGCTGCGCAATGGGTGCATAGGGCCTTTAATCGAACAGTTTTCGACGTCTCGATCGGCGCTTGAACTTGTGATCTAGTGGGAGCCTTGCATTGCTTGCTCCTAATACACGAACCACGGCTCTGTGCGGTGGGTTATCAGTGAGAATTTTTTGTTAATAGAATAACATTAAACTCAATAAAGGCGTTAACCCAATAGGGCATGCAACCGTTTATTTATAGAACAACGAGACTATATAATAAGATATGGTGTGCCCAACCACACCGGATAATAAAAATAATAATAACGCTAATATAATCATAATAAAGCTAACAATCCTCGCATTCTCCATTGGAATGCAGTGGTTCGTATCCTCGGGTACCTCCATTCCAACCGGGAAAAAGGTCAACAATTCTGTGATCAGGGTTATTTTCCGTACCGAGAGCTATTCTGATGCAAACTGGACAAGATGCCCGATTGATAGGAGATCCACATCAGGGTTCTCTATCTTTGTTGGTGGGAATCTAGTATCGTGGAAAAGCAAG
>JAULJZ010000009.1:7896833-7918966 GCA_032270985.1 Heliamphora pulchella | reverse complement strand
TATATAGTTTGGGCTATAGCCTACATCAAAGAACAAGACGTCAAACATAGTCTCGTATAGGGAAGAAATATATTTTGGAATATAAGGTTATTGATTTGGTGGAATCAAACTTAGGAGAAGGAAGAAGGTTAGAGATAAGAGATATGGATGACGGACTTTTTTATATTGAACTTGTTAATTCAAATTTTGGCTTTTTCTAAATAACTTGACATTATCTTTTTTTATACTTATCTATGAACTATTTTAGTATTTTATTTATTACGTCTTTTAATTACTTCTTATCACTTACTACCAAATCTTCATAAATTAAATTATTCTATGCAAAAATATTATAGAAGATTTCTAGAGAGAATATTCTAGAATATAGACTCTCTAGAGAAAAGACTTTTAAATTATTGGGTTTTGATATATATTTTATTTGGATTTTGTGTATGAATTAGCTTAAATTAAGTTTACAATCCAACAATATACAGAAAGATTCAATTTGTGTTTCACTTTCACAAATTCGATACGCTCATAGTCATATACTCAAACTATTTGTATACCTTGCTCTTTATACAAGAAATTCCCGTTAAAATTTTCACAGTATATTTCATTCTAAGTTCTTTTTGATTTTTAAGAATCTGAAACTGAGAAATAAGTTGAAAGATTCATAAATCACTTGTCCATATATCTTTTTACTTTCTCTTTTTATTAGTTAAATAATTTGAAATTACGATAAGAGGTTAAGATTCACATGTAAATCTCAAAAAAAACAAAAAAACAAAAACCTTAGCGCGTACTATTAACCTTTTGTGATTCACCTCTTTTTTCAAACCTTGGCGGTTAAGATTCACATGGATTTGAGGCGTGAAAATAGTCTTTTGCAAATGTCAGATAAGGCTGTATACTATTGACTTTTTGTGATCCGTCTCTTTTTTCGAACCTTGCGCTGTCACTTTTTTATGTAAATTTCTAAAAAAAAACTAACGTATTTTTGGTCGATCACACATGATTTTAGTAGCGTAGGCGATAGTCTGACTTAGATTTATGGACCTCACATATTTTTGAGTGGCTAATAGCTAAAGGTAAGAGTTGGCTAACGGGAGCCATAAAGTATTAATCATTAATTGCTTTGGCTATTAATAAAGTCAACAAATATTTAGCTAGCCAAATATGAGAATTGACACTCTATGCTACAAAACTTTTGACACTATGAATATGTTTGATTTATTAGATTAGACATTAAATTGAATTATATATTTTATAAGATTATATTTTCTTTATTTGAATTCAATAAGTGGTGACAGAATTATGCATCTATTAGATAACTAATTTCACAAAATGTGTAATATATAATACTTAAAAGAACACGGTATTAATAATTCATTCATTACTAGTCTCATAAAACTAACTACTTATTAAGTGGGATTACATATCCCCTTATTATTAATTCGATTAATCAAACATAACCTATATATCTTTTGTGCCACCATCAATTACTATTAATATTAATCAAATCAAAGTGATTCTAACTTAATTGGCTACCAAAATAAATTTCAACATATATGTAAGATTTCCTATAAGCACACTTAACAGTCACATTTTGAATAAAATATATTATAATATTAATATCTTTATTCTCGCGATCATAGTACATTCAAGTTTTTAATCAGATGTAAGACATTAAAGGCTCGTTTTTTATTCTAGATATAATTAAATAAGATAAAAGAAATTAGTAATACTAAAAGTCTTACATGTTTTTTTTTTGTTCATGTTGAGAGTCACCAGGATGACATGTTTTTCATACATAGGTATTTTGATCGGATGGGGGAGAATTCGTGCAAGACAACAAGGCGACTCATAAATGGAATTCTAGGAAAAGGGGGCGGGGGACTTTATTTTTGCATATTGACTTGATGAATATAGTATCTCTATGCTTGGTTTGGTTGTTGAGACTTTGTTCACGATTGAAGATACAAAAAATTTTGAGATGAGCAAAATTACCAAAATGAGAAGATTTAAATATTTTTCTGGATTTTAAGAGTTTTAGGTGTTCTCTTTATTTTACTTGAAATTGTCAAAGAGGAAGGATTGTTAGAAAATGGACTTCTGTCATGATTGGCAATCTTAGATTTTGAGTTCTTATAAAACTCCTAAACTTAAATGAAGTTGTGTTGTATAATGATTCTCTTATTTAGAGATCCTAGTTTTTGAGCTCATATAAAACTCCTAACTTGTTTGAAGTTGGGTTTCTTTAGTTTTCATAGTTCCTAAAGATTTGTAGGTTTTAGAGTTTGAGTCAAACAAAGTCTTGAAGACCATAGTACAATTTTATGAAGCTTATGAGTACAACACAACGGTGCAGGTTCATGAATTTTAAGTTTCTGCTATCTCATCGATCGAGCAGTACGTAGCTCCTTGGCAGTCTCGTTCCTTTTGGACTTCGATTTATTAAATCTACTGTCCACTCTTATTTATATAGAAGCGGTTTCTAAACTGAAGATACTTGGAAAATACAAGAAACTTGTAGAAATCAATTCATATTCACAATCAAAAGATTCTCTCAAGTCTTGTGAGTTCAACTTGAAAATTATTTTTGATAGCCTTAAAAGGATTCCTAATATTACTGACGAAAGATTCTGCCAGTATGAAGCACTAAGGATTTGGCGTTGCGAAAATCAAGTAAAGAATAATGTACGAGAATTCGGCAAGGAAAGCTTAGGACTTTTAGGTTAAGAATTCGATTCGGGTCTATAAGCTAGTCTTGTAATTAATCGTGGATAGTGTTTGATTAACTAAATTTGGATTAATCTCGTAATTTTTATCTATTTTAGGGTTTTTCACATAAAACATCGCATGTCATGTATGGATTGGTATGGTTGTTTATACTCTTCAATTTATTTAATTTTTTGTTTTCCACAATTGAGATTGGTTAAGAATTTTTTTTATTGGTATATAAATTATTTGGTAAATTAACTTTTAGTTTTTTTTTTTTTAAAATAATTGATTGTGTAAATTAGACAATATTTTCCTACTACATATATAGTTGATTACAATTATTATATATAGCAGGTATTAGTAGTAAAAAAGTTATCAAATAAAAGTTAGTCTGAGTTTAAATAGAGTACTATAAAAATTAATATTTTAATTTAGTTTTTGAGTTTTTTCTTTCTTCTTTATATTTTTGCTAAATGAAATAAGTCTACTTTTTAAAATTTTAATTTAAAAAGCCAAAATCCTAACTTACCACCTTTAGACTTTCTTTTCTTTTCATTTTATTTTTGCCTTTTGAGATAACAAAAAGGTTTTAGCCTTTTTGAGATAATAAAAAGGTTTAGAAAGTGGGCCATGGGAACTATGGATGAATAGATTCATTTCCTAAGAGGTCGTACCAAATTATAACTAAAATTGTGTTAATAATTCACATCTCTCTAAATAGGTAAAATTATTAGTTATTTTCAAAGTATTATATGATATTATTTAGGTAGTATTTTAATAAATAAAAATATATGATACATATTAAATAGAGAAATAGGTTCGTGCTATGCTCAAGTCACAACAGGGTTTACTATGCTTTTAAAATGGTATTGACTTGTTACTTAATTTTATGAAATAAACCGTTCACATTGTAAATCTGATGGACGGCACTATTTACACAAAAATCATATTTTTCGAACATAGTTAGCCATATGTTCTAATCGCATTTGTTTTACTAATTATTTAAAAATATATACTGGTCATTTATTTTTTAAAAATGAAATATAATAAGCTCATACGGTTAAAAATGTTCAATAAATCTGATTTTCTGCTTGAGTACTAAAATTGATGAGATTTAAAATACGAACGATTCATATCATAAGGCCTAACTTTTATATAGTTCTTTTTCGTCTTTAGTATACTTTTTTCAGCATTAATGCAAATTAGTGTACCTTCTAGATTTTTATCATCATAAGGAAACAAAAAAATTAACTTTTTTTTACAAAAACCTAAACAAAGTTCATACAAGACAAAAAAAAAACCCAACTTAGAAAGCTTTTTAGCTTTTTTTATTTTTTTGTTTTTAGTAAATTTTTTTCAAAGTTTTTTTTTCAGTGCCTTATTGCAAAAGAAAGTGTTGGCTAAATGTGATCCATAAATTATTAATCATTCACTTTGGAAGTCAACACTATCTGCGACAGATGCGTGCAAATGCAAACAAAAACTTAACCCATGCATAATGTTAAGTATTTATATATTATATATACACTTGATAATGATAAAGTAAAATTAGTATTGTAAAACAATATATAAAGAAGCCTGATATTTTTTAGTTTTACTTAAAAATTTGTGATTGTAGATCTGTTTCAAACTTATAGAGTTTTAAACCAATGAATTAAAGAAAGAATTTAATGCGAAATAAATAAAAAAAATTTCAATTTTGCGATAAGTAACAAATTGTCAATGCTGAATATAAGAAATGATCGCAAAATTTGAATATGATCAAGTTTTTTTTGAATTTCTCATAAACTAAATTTTTTAAATTCCTTAATATTATATAGTGATTAATGTGTATATATAATAGCGCCTCACCCATGCTATGCACACACTTTTTTTAATATATTTTTATATTAATTAATTAATTCATATAATGCTTATTAATTCATCAATAATTCACATAAAAATTCATCTTGCTACCTAACTCTCATTTTAATTAGATTTAATTTATGGTTTTTTATATTACTTTGACCAACTATATCTACGCACAAAAAAATTTGTTTTCACCAAATTAAAAATGATACTCCTATGAATTTAAGATCTTAAATATTTTGTACCAAACTTTATTGGAGAAAATTAACATGTGTATTATTTTCTGTAATACCCCAAAATATTATATATTAAGAACTTGAATAATGTTACCATATTTATTAGAACATCAATAATTGATATAATAAAAAAAATTTAAATAAACTTGGCATTTTAGTTTTAAAATTTATGGTCAATGAAGAAATCAATTAGTAGTTGACATGTATAATTTTGTATTTTATAAATAAAAAAATTAAAAAAATTAAAATGAATAGCTTCGAGCTCAAAGAGAAAATAAAGTTTTTTTATTATATACATATGCATAGTTATATACAACAAAATAATATAGATATTGAGTTGTTTAATTTTTAAAACTTTAATTGGTATGTATCTTGTTCTCTTTAGTATTTCTTTCTAGTTTGTAAATCATAAGAGAACGAATAAAATTTTGAGATGAATGAATAAATATTTTTTCTCAATAATAACTTGATTTAAGTTGTTATATTATCGATAGGTGATTTTAAAAAGTAAAAGTTAATTAATTTAAAAATAGATCGAGATCATAAATAAATGTATCTATAACTTTAGTTCAAATGCAATCAGATGTTGTGACAAAACTTTAAAGATTGACCATAATAACAAAAGTAATTAAGAAGTGTAGTCTGTGATGAGGTTGTTACATTAAAACAAAATTTGTCCTTTAAGACAGAAATCGATTTAGAGAAAATATATACTCTTCTAATTTTGATGTAGAAGAATGAAAATTTTATATTGATTTTAAAATTTTGAAGGATAGAATAAAAAAATAATATTAAATATTAAATATATTAAATTGGACGAAAAACACAAACTGGTTCACTGGAACAGAAAACGATTCTATCAATTAGCATTTAAAGAACAAAAATGCTAAATATACATATGCAAATATCACATACCTGTAAGTACCCCTCTCACATGGGGTATGCCCCAATATATGGTAGAATACGTGTTTGTAGGAAAACTTTTTAATAAAATGAGGATTTTGAAAAGATTTTTTTAACTTTCGTTAGGTATGTATTTATATAATTATAAATTAAATGGTGCATAAATGAAGAGTATTAATGAAAAACTCTCTCACTTTATAAAAATGATTTACAATAAATGATAAGGTAAAGAAAGATGAGGAACAAGAATTGAAGTTACAGCAATAAATGTGAGTTTGAGATTTTTGAGATTGATTTGAGCAATAGAATAGTAAATTTTTGTCTCCAGTTAGAGTAAATGCTGAGAAGTTACTCCTTATATGAGTTCTTGTGCATTCATGACCGTTAGAGGTAGGTGAGAATAGTAAATGCCAAAAAATCATCCGTTGAGATCTGCTGCGATTTGAATTTCCGTCGCCGGTATCGACACAAATACTTTTGGTGTCAACACAAAGTGTCTAGGGCAGGATCCCTTAAGTGGTTGGGTCGACATAGATATTCTGAGGAGTCGACACAATTTTGCACTCTACCTTACCAACATCATGGTGTCGACACAATTGGATCTGGTGTCGACTCGATTGAAACTTCAGCATCCGGAGAAACAACTTTGTGTCGACTCAATTTGCTCTTGGTGTCGATACTAATTTCTGCATGAAGTCTCGGTTCTTTTGTGTCAACTCATCTTCAGTTGGTGTCGACTCAAATGTACTTCAGAATCCGAGATGAGGTGCTTTGTGTCGACTCATGTCTTCTATGGTGTCGACACTAAATTTTGCAGGCAGTCTCGGGACTTTTATGTCGACTTATCCTTAGTTGGTGTCAACACCTCAAAATCTGCATATAGCCTCGATTGTTTGTATCGACACAATTTTCATTTATGTCGACTCAAACTTCCGGATACCAAAAGTGAGGATTACTTTTGTGTCAACACAAAATTGATTTGTGTCGACTCAAATTGAGTCCTGGAAGTTTCGGCTCTTTTGTGTTGACACAAATCCTGTTTGTGTCGATACTAACTTTAATACCTAAAGATCAACTTCATAAAAAAGTTAGGGTGTCAAACCATTTGATCAAGGAGGTTGACATACTTGATTTACTTCAAGTATATTTTGCTTTAAAATTTTTTGACTTAATTTTCAAACGGAATGAACACAAAATATTCTTTATTCAATAATGCTAAAGTGTTTGAATTTTTTTAAAATATAAGTCATTTCTTTTTGACTAAGGTGTCAACTTAATTATTCAAAATGTGTTAACACTTTTATTTTAGGAATATAAAATATTATTCATTTTAAATCCATTTATTCTTAAAAAATAAATTATAAAAATCATCAAAATCAAAATAAAAAGCACTTAGTCTAACAATCTCCCATTTTTTTATGATTATAACCATATTCTCAATCTCCCATTTTTTTATGATTATAACCATATTCACACCCTCAATGGTAAAGTTTTCTCTGCTGCGTTGATTTCCTTTGGTTTAGTCCTATTTCATTTAATTTCGGTTTCTTTGTTTTGCTTCTTTTCTCTACTGCATTGATTTTCTTTGGTTTGGTCCTATTTCGTTTGATTTCGGTATCTTTGTATATAGGTGAGATTTTGATGACTGAGTTGGTTTTTTTTCTTGTGGTTTTATTCTTTCTTTTTTTTTCTTGGTTTTACATTTTCGTGTCTAGGTTGTAGCATTATCAAGAGGCACGTGCCAAAATACAACAAAAATTTTGGTAAATAAGAGAGAGATTTATGGAAAGAAATGAATGCATACGAGAAATGTTGTATACAAAGATGTATTATTGTCATTACTTTAAGATTGTAAATAAAATTTTCATCGTACCTACATTTTGTTTTAAACTAGCTTTCATGTACGTTTTAGTTAGATTAAACAAATTTTAATAAACCTTATTTGTTTATTAGATTAAATTGTATATTATCAAAAAATGTATTAATTTTTAATATTTTCAAATAATTCGAGTTGCACCGCATGTGCCCCCAGTGCTAGTAAATAATAAATATTTTTTTTTGAGTTAATATCATCATATAATTGGTTTATACCCATTTTAGAAGCTATTAAAAAAACAAACATTAAAAATGAAATGAGAGAATTTCAACACCAAATTTATCAATAGAAAGTAGAATGATTAAATTTTAATGTATAAGACTTCCTAAAGATTTTTCACCACTATTTTTTATAAGTTTTTCATGAAGTTTATCGAGCGTGTCTCACTAAACCATTAGCACTTTATCAATAAAAATTTATATATAAAATAAAAAAGATAACAAACCATATAGAAATTGACAAAATCCTTGAGTGTTTAAGATTTAGTAACATAATTAAATTTAAAAGTTTGAATGCATAATATTTTAGTATAACAGGAGATAATTTTTAAACGTTTAAAAAAAGATAATAATTTATAATAGAACAAATTTTAAATTTTAAAAATACGTTTTAAATTTAAAAGAATGTTAATTTGGACTAAAAAAATTAAAATATTAAAATATATAATTACAAAATATAATAAAGAATATTAAAAAGTACATAATTATTAGATATTATTATGAGATAAAATTTAAATTTTAAAAAGGTAGCATTTTAGAACAAACGCATTATAATACATAATTATTAAATATTGTGAATTTTTTAAAAGATTGTAGATTTAGACCAATCAAATAAAATACGTAATTATTAGATATTATTAAAAATAAATAAAATTTAAAATTTTTGAGGATAGTACCTAGGATCATTAAAATTGGAGCACACAATTTTTAGTATTTAAAAATCTTGAATTATTATTATAAGAATTAGATAAATTTTAATTACTGAATAGATAATTATTTGAACAATTAAATTGTAGCACATGATTATTCTATATTATTTAAAAATTTGAGAAAAAGTAGTAAATTGGTCCAATAAATAGTAACACATAAGTATTGGATAGAATTAGTATTAAATAGATTTTATGTTATGCCCCAAAAATTCAAAAATTTCTACAATAAGAATTTTTCATATAACCAAGAATGCCACACGGTTATTGCTACCACAAAGATTAATACCAACTCAGAACTCAATATACCACTTGAGCTAACCCGCCACACAAGTCACATATACCATATAGGTTAGCCAAAAGATAGTATCACATCGTTAAATAATTTTTGGTAAATTACACTGACCTTCTTTGAGATTCACAAAAATATCAACTACCTCCTTTGTAATTTCTGAAATGTTAAGTAGTAACGAAAATTTGACGGTTGAACTAATTTGATGTAAAAACTAAATCAAATGGGAGGTTAGTGACATTTTAGAAACCACATGGGAGGTAGTTGATATTTTCGTAAATCTCAGAGAAGGTCAGTGTAATTTACCCAATAATTTTACATTTTTAATATTGTCACACGGGTTAATCAACTAACCATTTCATATGGTTAACGTTGTCACATAGAAGAAACATGCCACATAGGCTACATATGCTACACCGACCAATCATGCAACCATTTCACATAGTTAACAGTGCTTTATAGGCTAAATATACCACATAGGCTCACATGCCACACATGTTAAATAGATAACTATTTCACATAGTTAATAATGTCACATAAGCTCATATGCCACACAGGCTAAATAGATAATCATTTCACTTGATTAATAATGTCACACAAGCTATACATTCCATAAATAAACACTCATATACCCGAATCCAAACCACATCATTCATTGTTACGCCCCACATATCTAGACATTCCATTCAAATGTATGGAAGGTAGAGAAGGATTCAAGAACAAGAAAAAGCACACCAAGAAAACAAGGTCGAGGCCGAAAGTCAATAAAATCAATGTGGATGCCTAAAGGTCAAAACAACATCACTCCGGTCACGACTTGGGGCCCTAAAAACCCGGCACCATGAAGTCCAGAAGTGATAACTCACACAAGTATTCCAAAGTATGAGGAATATAAGAAAAATGTCCAAAGTTGATAAAAATAATATTGTCAATGAAGTTCAGCAAAAAACATGCGAAAAAGGATCAATAAAAACAAATATACCTTCACTATCTTAATCATAACTATTTCTATAAAAAAAAAATTTGATATAAGATTAGAACCATTAGAAAAAAGACTTTTGGGACATCAATTTGAGTATAAGAATGACCCAACTTAGAATTCGTATGGTGGAGATACACTGATTTGAAAAAAAAATATTTTTAACCAGCAAAAAAGACTGCTCGAGCGGTCCACGAGTAGTCCGGCCTGCAACATGATGTCGAAACCAACCCACGATCGCTCGATAGACCGCTCGAGCGGTCCTCCAAACTGTCCTATGCCAAAATTGATTTTTTTACTAGATTTGGAAGCCAACGCCCATCTAAACCCATTTTCATGTAAAAAGAAAGTACTAGAGCCTTGGAAATACATAAGATGTGATAGGAAAGAAACCAAAAATTTTCAAGTACAAGGATTTAACATAAACATTTATCAAACCTAATGATTTCACCAAGATAATTAGAATTACAAATGACCAACATCTAATGAACATTGCAAGCCCCCAATAAGGATTTTACAAAATTAATTACCCATCATACTCCTTATATTAATCAAAAGAATCAGTTGAAGGATTTCATCAAGGAATTTAGAAGCTTAAACAATTAACTCGATTAAGCTAAGATTTTTAACACGTATCCCCATACATCAACCCGATTAACTCAAATAATCTATCAATTTCTTATTTTAACTCTAACATAAGATAAACTCAAGCCTCCTTCTTCCATCCCTAACTAGGGTTTTCACAATCTATAACAAGATTCAATACAAATCAACCCCCGACTTCGTATAACTCTTTCATTTCCACATATCACCAAGTATTTCCTTTCAAATACCA
Organism: Heliamphora pulchella; assembly: GCA_032270985.1. Taxonomy (NCBI): domain Eukaryota; kingdom Viridiplantae; phylum Streptophyta; class Magnoliopsida; order Ericales; family Sarraceniaceae; genus Heliamphora; species Heliamphora pulchella. Next base: position 7,908,372 of record JAULJZ010000009.1, on the reverse strand, counting down.
ACCCTCAAGATTTTAAGAACTAGGGTTTCAAGAAAATGAGGGGTTTCATGTTATTTTTCATTAATAAATGAAATTAATCACATATCCGAGTTATCTATTCAAGATTAGTCGAGATACTACTTTTTGGATTAAAAACCCAAAGTTTTAACCGAACTCGATGTCTGCGGGAGCACCTGAACTTATCAAATCAAAATTTCACTCGGTTGAAAACGTTATCCTCGTCGAGTAGTTCGATTCTTTTGTCTCTACGGCGACGCCAGAATCCAAACTAAAAGCCATCAAAATTGAGTGGAAAGTTATGAACTCCAAGGTTCAACCATAGAGTTTGAGAGAGAAAGAGATGACGAAGAAAAAAAAGAAAGAAAGAGACATGTTGGGAGGGAGAGAGAAAGAGATGGAAGACCCGATCTTTCAAGTTAACTTTCAAGAAAAGCTAGGAGGTGTAGAGCCCACTCTCCACTCTCCACTCTCCACTCACATGGCATACAAATTCAAAATTTATTATATAATGTATATTTAATCTACATACATACATTAATAGCCTTAAAATTTATTTTTAAGTTCTCATTAACTCAAATTTATTTCTAAAAAATTATCGAATTTTAAAATTATTCTCGAATTAAAATTCACAGGTCTCCAAGCATACTGGCGAATTCACCCAAAACTCAAACGTAAGTTATCAGGCCCACTGGCCCCTATTCATATATTAATCTACATATGTTTAGCAATTATAATTAACCAAAATTAATTAATACACACATCATATTATTTGTTAAATTAAAATGAAACTGGGTCATACATTTTACAATTTGAAAGGTAATTAATTTGAATCAACAAAATCAAAACTTATAATTATTGAATGTTAGAGTAACCAATTATGTAACTTTTCTTTATTCAAAATTATAGTTTAAAAATAGTAATATGAACCAATAAATAATAAGTTTATATTAAATTTTAAATTTAAAAGGAACTGAATAATTAAATCAATTCACTTGTGTTTGTGACGGCTCAATTTTCAATGACATCATTAAAAGAATGTTTTTCTTAATTACTTGTTAAAAATAGCTCAATTTTTTTAAAAAAAATAATTAACTCGATTCAAAAGAATAAGTCAGAATGAGAGACTTTAATATATTAAAAGAGAATTTTCCATATTACAAAAGGTACTTCCAAGTCTAGAAATTAAAATATTAATATCCAAACTAATTCAAAAACTCCTGCATGATTTCTTCTTCTGCGTCGGGCAGAGTCCAGGGCTCCTACTCCTTAGTTGGGATGGCTTCTTCGTAAGTTTCTTTTTCACCTGGCATCTTAAATGCAGTGAGCTACAAACTCAGATAAACAACTATAACCCAACTAACCTACCTATAACACGCCAACACACAACAATATACATACAAGAGATAAACAATTATGCTCGCTAACCAATGCAAGAGGTTCAACCTAAAATCTCAATGTTCCTTTTGTTCAACCTTCCAAAAGTTTATCGTTCTAAAAAAAGTAGTGTTCCTTTGGGTCTCGTCAGAAAACCATTCCCATAATCATTGCCACGTTACCACAACGGGTCTCACCAGAGAACCCACTCAATACTCATTGCCCCGTTACCACAACGGGCACTCATCCTCTCGGTACCGTTACGTTCCCGTCCACAAAACTCCCGTACGCCCATCCCCGAATAATCGCGACACGCGTAAGATGATCGGTTTACTTCATACGCCCTTTAAGATTAGCTTCAGAAAAAGCAGGGATCAAGACATAGCACAAATAGTACAAATTAAAGTTTTTATTTAATATTACTTCAAAATAATTTGATTGAAAATCTACTCACAAAAACAAAAACAAAAACAAAAAACAAAAAACCGTGCCAGTAATTCAAACATTACAACTTAAAAATTAAAAACAAAAACAGGTTAGACATTTTAATTAAAAACTTATTCCAAACACTTCCACGTTTTTTTTCTTTCACTTTTTTCTAAAAGAGAAAAACCTCCTAAAAGTCAAGCTTGTTTGACAGTCCAAACAGGGCATTAATCTAGGACAGATAATAAAAAGTTTTCACGTGAGCAATGAATGCAGCTTTTAGACAATGATTTCGTAGGAATTCAACTTGGGTTGCCTTGTATTTTCATGAAATCAAGGTACAGCTTGCCGTTGAGTTTTCGTGCGAAGAAGTCCTTGAAATACCTTTCAAGGGGAACTCGTCGGAAAACCGCTGGCCGGTTCGGTCCGATGAGGCTGCGTGCTGGGCCTAACTCCGACTCCAAATTGGAGCTGTAAAATGTAGCGACGGAGAGCCTCTCTCTGGCCGAGTTCACGGTAGCTCTGTGCTCAATGCTCCTATACACACCGTTGCTCACAATCTGTAATTCCAGATTCAGAGCTATAATAAAGTAGGAGGATAATACAATTGTGTGCACACGATATTCGGGTGCATAAAATATGTGCACTTTTAAGTGAGCTTAACTTTGTATAACAAAAACTACAGTCAAAAAGAAAACTCAAAAACTAATAATGAAAACGATAAACCAAAGTTAAAATAACTACATTCGAGTTTAAAATTCTCATGATCGAAACAAATGTTGAATAACCAAAAGTCAAAATGAAATAACAAAAAATTAAAATTACAATAACCAAAGAATGCACACCATAGCCAGTTTGGGTGCACAAACGTAAAACCTAATATGAAAATTTTACATTATCAAAGCTTAAAATTATCAAAACCAAAATCAAATCAAAGTAACCAAATGGTGCACAACAGTAGAATTTCTCCAAGTAGCAAATGTTTTATTTGATTGTTGACATCACCCTCAATTAAACGATGACTAACGAAATAGATGAATTTATAATGAAACTAAAAACTTTAGGGAGGAACCTTAATTTCCTAAACCACATAGTACTTTAGTGAAGGTAGTGTATTTTACACCCCCCCCCCCCCCCCCCCCCCAAAAAAAACATGTTTTTGGTGACATTTTCTTTTTATTTTTGTAGATTTATGTAGTATGATGAATTAGAAAAATAAACTCCCTAAAAGAGTGTTTGAAATTGCTAAATTTATGAAATTGTAGATTACGCCGTGTGATTAGAGCTTAAAGCATAAGGTATGAAAGCTATAAATTGTTTGTTATAGATGTAAATTTATAACTTTAAAAGCAATAGAGTTGAGTTTTGTTGATAGAACAAAGTTTATAGCTTACAAATGCAAAATTTTGCATTTTATAATTTTTATCCATACTTATGTTAATAACTAATATATATCGACAATTGCGATGAGGCTTTAGGGGTATTTCTGACATCTTGCCCAAATTTAAACATTTGTGAGATCTTGCCCAATTAATTTTACACCTTAGAAAGAGACAGAAGCTACAAGTTTCAAGCTAAAAGCACTAATAAACAAACCTTTCCAACTCTTTTAAGCTATAAGCCAAAAGCTAAGTTCATAATTTTAAACAAACACAACCTAAACATAGAAACTAGTTAAGCTGTTAGAAGAATAAAAAAACTAAAAATGATTATGAGCAAAATATTTAAAACAGTTCATTAAAAACAAAAACAAAAATAAATGAAGTTTATAGTTAGACTAATAAAATTAAAATATTGGAACATAGGGATTTTGAGAGAAAAAAGGTGGCCTTTTAAAGATACCAATTAAAGAGAGCTACATTCTGGTGCAGTCAAATATGGTATGGATTAACAAGGAATCCTATGGTGATCATATTTGATGATCACATTTAAGTGTCGTATAATATGACATCTCATATGTTGTATTTATGTTATCGTATGTACCCGCCATTTATTTTTAAGCATCACATATTACATTATATGGTACTCAAATGTAGTATCAAAACACAATCCTCATAGCATTCATTAATTTGTGGACTAAAAGCCAAAAATTACCTCCATGATGTCTCCAATGTTGAGTACAAAAGCATTTGGAAGTGGTCTAACAGGCAGCCACTTCCCTTCTTTTCGAATCTGGAGGCCGTCGGTGTCATCAAGCTGATAAAGAATGGTTAAAGCGTCGGCATCGGAGTGAGCAGTGAAGCCCATGGCCACCTCTGGCTCAGGGCATGGAGGGTAGTAATTCATTCTCATGGACTGCACCCCATTGCTGAATATCTCTTCCATCTCTCCACTCTCCATCTTTAGAGCTTTCCCCATTTGACTCAGGATGACCATGGCTAGCCTCTTCACTTCCCCACAGTATGATTCCAATGCTTCCCTGTGAAAGTTATAATCTATGAAGCACCGATACTTTAAAATAGGATTCTTACGAGTACTAAATAGGTATCATATACAAATACCCAGGCCAAATACATGATCAGATATGTCAAATAAGTATTTAATAATTTTTTGAATTCCGAATACAATTTGGATATGTGGGAATATGGGAGATATAGGAGGGATACACAGGAAAAACGGGAGGAATACGTGGCGGTGCGATTACGTATCTCGAGTTTTCCCTCTGGGTGGGTCCATTGGACTCTATCTAGGATTGGTTCACGATCATTAAAAAAAAATCTAAATATTTTAAGATTATATAAATTTCTCTCTTAACATTTTTTATAAAACATGTAATGTTCTCTCCAAAGATCTTTTAGAAAGAGAGAGGGAGAGAGACCTGAGCTTTGGGGGTAGAAGTTCGAATAGTTGAATCTTCCTTAGATTTGTTGGAAGAGTGGTAATGTAGAACATGTCGGACCAATCAAGCTTCTGCTCCTCTGATACCACGAAGAGCTGCCCAAAACCTTCATGGTTGTCTGGTTGTTGCCACAGATTCTTCTTTTCTTTCAAGGGAAGCTTGAAAAAGTCTACAATTTCCCTCTTGAAGTCCTCCAACAATGACATGCTCAATCCATGGTTTATAACCTGATTTAACAAAAAAACATCACAAGTTCTTATCTATTAAATACTTGTTGGGAGTCCTACAGGAGGATAATACTAAATTAACCTTTTGTTCTATTAGAGATAATGACAAAAAAAAAAGCGGGCATTGGTGCATCGGTAGATTGCTTCATTGTGATTTGTGCTAAGATTCGAATTACAAAAACAGCTTCTCCACAGACCGAGGCCCACCATTTTTCTCCACTAAAAAACGAGTAGGAGCATAGTTTTAAAAAGCGGCCATTACCGTTACGTAACGCCGTTCCATAACGGTTTCGGTGGCCTCTGTTACCCGTTACCTGTTACGGCCGATTTTTCGTTGTGAAAGAAATTCACAAATGTAACAGCCATTACACCACCGTTACGGCCAAAACAGACCGAAACGGCACCGCTACGGCCGTTACGGCTTGTGTAACAGGATTTTAGATCGTGAATTTTCTGATTTCGTTTTTTCAACCTAAAATTATTCATAGTAGTCCGACAAGCCAAATACTACTTGGGTATTGTGGGATTTGCCTCAAGTCTCTTCAATTTCATAATAATCGGCTAATTTTGTTCTTTGTTGTTAACTTTTGATTTTTTAATATGTTCATTCTTCTTCTAGTTTTGATGAGTTCTTTAAGATTAAATATTTGCTGAAAATTAAACAACTTGTTTGATTCAACATCCATATATCTTTAATATTCATTATATATAAATTCGAATTTTTGTGATTCTGTAGGTAGAAAATATACTGTTCAAGTATTTTGTTTTTAAAAAAATTGTTCAAGATCCATGCTTATTTACAACCCCCATTCAAAAAAATTAGATTTATACAAATTAAAATTCAAACAACAATATAAATTTTGAAATAGCAAATTCAAAATTAAAATTTAATCAACAAATCAAATATTGTGCTTTAATATATACAATACTTTATAATTAATAAAAATTTAATGACATTTTAGTTGTGCATTATGAGTTTATAATACATAAATTCATTAATTACTACAAAAATAATAATTAAACTGTTTATTTTAACTAGATTATATAGCAAAAAAATTAAGATATATATTGAATCATGTCTAGAAAGTAAACAAAATTCATCAAAAATTATTTTAAATTTTAATATAAAAAGATGTAAATCAATTATTTTTTATTGAGTTGTGCAAAAAATAAAAAAATTCACTGCTATGGGTACTGCTATCGTTACGCAATGGCCGTTACGTTCCGAAACCGCGTCACCGCTACCGTTACCGTTACGCCAACCACTACCGCTATTTAAAACCATGAGTAGAAGGGGGAGGGGGGGAGAAGAAGAAGAAGCTCCTCCAATTATTATAGAAGCAATTTTTTTAGTTTTGCCGATCAATAATTTTTTTTTGGGTACATGTAAGAGCATCATATAATTTTTCTAACCTAAGGGTTTCAGAAGAGGTGTTGATTTTTGAAGTTCAGCCAAATAAGCAGCCATTTGAGGACCCTACCGAGCCTTGATAGAAATGCTTTAAGTTACTTTATATTGTAAGATAAGGATATAATCGTAATACATTACATTACCAATTCCATCTCTGTCTCTTACCTTTCCCTTCTAGCAAACAAGAAGAATAAGAAAAGCAACAATCCAATTCCTAGCATATCAGTAACAGTAAGTCTACAAAGAAAGCAACAATCCATTTCCTTTAAAAGAGGCGTCCAAATCAAACCCTAAATTAGCTGAGTCAATAAACAACTCATTAACCAACACCCATTAGAAGCAGTGTCTTAGCATATCAGCAACAGTATGTCTACAAATCTAGAATTTTTCCACATCTTCCACATCCAATTACAGTGAGAAGAATTAACAAAATGGGATTCAACTCCTCTTCATTCATCAAATGAATGAAGAAATCTCCATTTCTACAATATATGGATATGGTATTTACAACAGTCCAATTTGATGATTTGAACCGTTCATGTTAGAGACCTTATTGAGAAGATCATATGCATAAAAAATTAAGTTTATTGGGCATCAATAACTACATAATCGGAACACTTTTATTCTAAAAAAACAGAAATATGAAATATAAGTATGATTTTGATAGTAGACTGTATTGTTTTTTCACAATTAATATGATCCAACCATCTAGTCACCTATCTCCGATTAATTTAATTTTTTTCATGAAAGATTATTCCGCTAATTTTTACAATATTGAATGGATTGGAGCATCAAGATGGACCCACCGTATACACTATCAGATGAAATGGAGAGGCCCCATTTTGTGAGAAAATAAAGAGGGTCCAAATCAAACAAAATGAACCTATAAAAATATATTCTTTTATACAGTGCTTAATCTAAATTCAAAGGACAATTATTCTTCAAAACAAAAGCAGGCGCTTTCCACCACAAGCTATTTTTTTTTCTTCCTTTGTTTTTTTTCACATTTTGTGTTCCCAGCATCCAAACAAAACTCATAAAGTTACTCAAGGTCCAACACTTTTGACTCTATAACACAACTTTATCTTTTATCTTATCAAAGAAAAGAACATATAACCTAGGTGCTGATTGGAAATATGAATATATATAAATCCACATGAAATGTAAAACCAACCTGGAAGAAACCCCATTCTTTGCAAGCGGAGTGCAGCTTATCCAATTCAGATTCCATGTGGTCTCCCGAAAGCAGGCTTTGAAGATCAACGACCGGCACTAATGGAAGAAACAACTCGTCGGAGGTGATGGCTGGAGAGTCTCGGTCGTCGTGCACATACAGGTGCGGGATCTTGTTGAGAGGCTCTTTGGCCAGTTCTTGAACACTAGGTACTATGAGAGATTTGCCAAAGTTGACCACATCTGGTAGTGACTCCAAGTCCATGGACTTTGCAGGTGGTTGGATGCAGGAAGATTGGTGTGCTAAAGAAGAGAAGATAAAAGGAAAGAGAATCTTTGTGGCTTAGAATTTTCTTTCTTGCTTAAAAAACCCAGTCTACAAAAATAAAGCTCGGTTAGGCCTCGTGATCACCAAACCTGGGAGATAGCCACTAAGGAGGCGAATCCTTCCTAGGTCTTCCATTATTCCTTGATTTAACGTGTAGTTCTTGATCAAAAAAAAAAAAAGTAGGTTGAGGCTCAAGAAGCAGATAGCAGTGGCAGCTTTCAGCATGATCTCTACGTCAATCTGAAGGTGTAAGTGTCCATGTGGAATTTGTTTATGTTCTTCCTTTTCTATTCTGTTTTCTCTCCCTTGGGTTGACTTCTAATCAATTGTATCTTGTTTGGGCTTTAACTTTGCTCCCTTGGAGTTGTAAGGCTATAGCTGTTTCTGTTTGGGTAGTGGATATATAATACATTTCTTTTGTCGATAAAAAAAAATAACCAATGCATATGAAGTATTACATAAGCGACTGATTCCTCTCCACTCTTAATACGAGCTGGACCGGTCCAGTTGAGGCGAGAGGGACCAATTTTGGTCTTAGTTCGATAATTCAAATAGTTCATTTTATAATTCTCGATGCAAAAAAATCAACTTAATCGAATGTCATTATAAGTTCCTTAAAAGATGAACAGTGTCCTTCATTTACACTTTTTTTTAAAACAAATATGAATAATAAAATGAACGATTTCATCATGAAAGTAAAACGAGATAAATCTCACGCGCCTGAACTGTACCGGTCGAGTCCATATTAGGACTGGAGAGAATCCAGTCTCATCGCAGAAATAGGAGGACCAAGCAAATAGAAAGACGATGTGTTGTTCAAGGAGCAAGCATGTGTGCATGAATAGTCAAGAAAATGACCGAAAATGTACCTGCACTGTATTCCTGAAATTGCAGCTGCTTGTCCCGGGACTTATTAACTAAAGGCCTTCCACTTCTTCTTTTTTTTTTTTTATCAGCAAAAGAGAACATATATTAATTTCACATCCCAAGCAAGAATAACATATTCACGTCTCCAGAGGAAGGCAACCTCATACCCAAACAAGCAACCAATCAACAACAGTCAATCAAGGGAAGGAAAAAAACAAAGAAATCCAGAAGGTAAGGAGCCTACCAACCTACAACCTGGTAAGTGACCTATCATCAATCACAACCAAAAGAAGAACCAAATAACCAACCACTAGACCAGCAGCATGGCACAATCTTCGTAGAGCATAGAAGCATACCAATCAAAGCAACTAGACTCAACCAACATTCCATTATAACAGCAAAGCCACACATGGCACCAAGCCTTCATACACCAATCAAAGCAACCAGAGTCAACCAACATTCCATTATAACAGCAAAACCACACATGGCACCAAGCCTTCATACACCAAGCAGCAAACCAATCAAAGCAGGAGAAGCAGCATAGCAACAATACCAAAACTTAGCCTGCAGACTTCAGCAAAGTAGCATTAACACACAGCACAACAGTAGAAGCAAGGCACCACAAACCCTTCAATTTTTGCTGACAAATTCAAAATCCAAACACAACTATATCAAAACTAAAACAAGCTTTATAAAAGTCCTTTCTAAGAGCAACTCTAAGAGACTCCCTAAAGAGTGTTAGGTATTTTACTTAATCATTATCCTATTTGAAGCTGGAATATGTTCTCTAAAGCAATATATGGAACAATATTGAATATTTAAATGATTAGCTAAAATAAAGAGTAGTATTACTAGATGAAATAGAAGAAGTACTTAAGAGTCTTTTAGGTGTTTAACTTAGGACCTGATTGGCAACCCAAGCTTTTCAGTTTTTTTGGCTAAAAATGCAAAAAAAGCCAACATAGTATGTTTAGCAAAAGAAACTAAAAAGCTAAAAGGTCAAATTAAAACACTAATTATTAAATGCTCTATTCAAATTCTCACCTTATTTTAAAAAAAATAATACCCTAGCTTGATAATCTATTTACTATTAACGTCAATTATATATAATCATTATAATTAACTATATAAAATGGCAATATTGTCCAAATTGAATAAAAAATAAATAACTTTTTACCAAATTAACTAATTTTAACAAAATTAACTAACCTACTTTGAACCCATATAGCTTTTTAGCTAAAAATCAAAACATAAAAAAAATAGCTTTTAAGCTAGTTGCCAATTATGCTCTTAATCATTATCATATTTGAAGCTCCAATAGGATCTCAGAAGAAAGTTGTATTTTGGCTATTCTCTTTTTTTACTAACTAAAGTTAGCTTGGCTCTCCAAATTATATAAGAGAGATACATGAGAAAATGCAGACGGTAACCAACAACCAAATAATTCACAATAAAAAAGAAAAATAATAACACACGAGATTTTTGTGAAAACTCATGAGAAAAATCTCATGGGAAGAAAACCACGAATTGACAAACCAACAATTTTTACTATTAAAAACAAGAAGTTTAAGAATTACAAACCCTTACTCAGTACACCTAATTTGAAAGTCAACTGCAAGTTTTCGCAAACTTGCTATCCACCACAAGTGAATCTGACCCGTCAGCCTTCTTGGTTTCTTGAATTAATATCAACCACAAAGCTCTTGCTTCGATTTTCGTATCAAATACTTGATGGAACTACAGCCATAAGGTTGTAGACTTGTAGATTTTTTTGCATGAAGATGTACTTCCGCAATCTCTAAGCACCTCCGCAACCTCCAACACTACAATCCAATGAACTCTCTCCAAAAACCCAACACAATAATTTTGTCCTACAAAAATAGCCAAAACCTGTACATACATGGAGCAAAAAACTGTAACATACATGGAGCAATATTAAAAATTTGAATGGTTAATTAGAGCAGTGTTAAAAGTACTTGTATATAAAAAGAAACGCCTAGACAAAATAGACTTTTTTTTTTTTTGAACTTTTAACTAGTTAAAATACCCAGTAGTGTTGGAGATTTTCAAAGAACAAGATGCAAATGAAGGTACCAAAAAGGGAACTGAGATTATAGAAACAGTAGCGTTATATGTAAAGCTCTTACCAACTCGGCGACTAGAGTTCACAAATCCGCCACGCGCGACCTAATTTCTTGATCTCCGCAGCCAATTTATGACGCAATTGCTCATAAGAACAGTATCGTCGAAATCGATTGAGTTTCCAAACCAATTCGACTATGTTCCGTTCGGAAAACCCAAATACCCAAGATATATATATATATACACATATATATATATATACACATACATATAATAAACTTGTGCTATGCTTGGACCTTAAATTTGTACGAAAATAAATTGAAAAAAAAAATAATAATTCTTCTAACAAAGATCTATATATATAAATACCTTTTTAAATAAAAATTCATTTTATACATATCACTTTAATATTTAACTTCACCTAAACTTTAATTATATACTTATCTCAATAAAAATATATTTATTGAGACTAAAAGGCAAAAATTACATAAATGAACACTAAAAAATTAAAAAAAAAATAATATATATATATTTGAGCAAATTTAACTTAGTATATACAAAATTATCTTCTTTAATTTTATTTAAAAAGTAAATATTGTTTCATTTTACATCTTATTTTATTTTAAGAACACGAAATAGGCCACAAAAAACATTATAAATACAAATTAAACAAATCTAGTCATACTTTTATTTTTATATTTCTGTGTGTTTTATAGCATTGTAATAAGAAAAATTGCGAAATATATATATTATCATTATATAAAATCAAAATAATAGAAAAAATCAATATACTTATATGCCACAATGCATAC
>JAULJZ010000009.1:7869095-7895830 GCA_032270985.1 Heliamphora pulchella | reverse complement strand
GTGTGGGATATTGGCACGGCTGTTTTTGTTATTGTGAGAAGGGTTAACTTTTTAAATTGAGAATATTATGATAATTTTATTTCAAAAAAAAGTTAAAGTATTTAAGATGTGTATAGAATTTTTTCTTAAAAAAAGAGATAAAAAAAAGTTAGTTACTTTTTTGAAAAACCAAATGGTATGATTTAAAATATGCTTTTTTTTCAAAGCCCCTAATCCCCGACTCCCTACTCCTAAACCCCTAAACCCCTAACTCCCGACCCACGACTCTCAACCTCCAACACTTAATCCATCGACCCCTGACCCTCGACCTTTGACCTCAGAACTCCCAACCACTAATCCTCGACCGTCAACCTTTGGAGCTCGACCCCCAACCCCTAAAATCCCGAACCCCCTACCTACGACTTCCGACCCTCAATTCTCGACCCCCTACTCCTAACCCTCAACTCTCGACTCTTTATCCCCGACACCCAAATCCTAACCCCTGTTACTTGAGCCTAGGCTCCAACACCTAACACCAATCCTCGACCCCTGGCCCCTACTCTCAACCCTCACCTTGACCCTCAATCCTCGGAGCCCGAGGTCCCACCCTTAGACCACTAGCCTCGGGTCCCCAAGCCCCCAACCCCTAAACCGCCGAACCATAAATTTTGACTCCCAATCCCCAAACCATAGGCTATTGACCCCTAAATCCTAGGCTCCCGACCCTAGGCTCTTGGGCCTGGGCTCCTAGATTCCAGAACTCTAAACTTCAACCCCTGAACCCTAAACCTCCATCCCCATTCCCAAACCCTGGGCTCTGACCCCGAGATCACAGGCCCCTAACCCCCGAATCCTAAATCCCAACTCCCAAACCGTCGAATGCAGAGCCCCTGACCGTAGAACCTTGGGCCTCATATGCTAGAACCATGGGGCCCCGGGCCCCCAAATACTATACCTAGGCCCTTGATCCTTGGGCCTAGATTCTAAAACCTGACATCAATCCATAGCCCTTAGCCGTCAATGCTCATCCCCCACCCCCAACCCCTAAAACCCTAGACCCCCAAACTCCCCAAACCCCCAAACCCCCAAACCTCAAATATTGAACCATTGACCCTCGAACCCAAAACCATGGCCTCTAACTTTGAAGCCACTAAAAACCCAAAACACCAAAACCCCGTCCCTATCCTTGGCCCTTGGATCTCGAACTCGAAAACCTAACCCTTGGCCCCTTAAACTCTGGATCACCACCATCATTGTTGCCACCACCAACGTAAAATGACTTACGCTATTTTTTTTACTGTAAATCACTTTCGATCTTATGAAAAAATAATATATTTTACTGAAAAAATATTTTACGTTGATTTTATCAAACCAAACACTAAAAAATATGTGAAATATTTTATACCAAAAAATATATTACGTTGATGCAAACAGAGCCTTAATTCGATCATCGATCGCCATCTCATCAAAAATAATTTTATTATTCTCAACACGTAGAAACCAATACCTTTGCTATTCTTACCAGGGCGAACGGATCAGCATGAATATGCAGCTAAAAAATCATGAAGTCACAATATCGCACATCGTGGACTTATTGGGAAGCGAAGAAGACGCTGCAAATTACCTAAGAAAATGCATATATTCAGTGGGAATGGGCAACAATGACTACATTAACAACTACCTAATGCCGTCTCTATACCCCACAAGCAAGCTATTCAACGCAACTGAGTTTGCTTCACTCCTAATTAAACAATACTCTGAGCAGTTAAAGGTGGGTATCACAATTTTATGAACAATACTCACAGGTCTGTTGTGCTCTCTAATATGGCCGGGTTCGTAGTTATTTGTATGATCCGAGTTGTTAAACTTGTGAACTCATCAAGTAGATCATTTGTGCCAAAAATTATATTAATCGGATATCGATAGCTATATGATTATATCATTTTTGTTTTTTTAAAATAAACAAATAAAATGAATGGCAAATATAATTTTAAAAATAAAGAGTTGAACAAATGTAATGTCATGATCACGTGGTTAACAGTGTCTGGTGAATCTAATGTTTTCGTTCTTTGATGGAGATGATTTGTTTGACGAGCTCTACCAATTAAACGTTTTAAATCATATACCTAGATACAAGCTCTATCCAATGGTTCTGTTTAGTTGTCAAATCACACACTTGAAAGTGATTCACCAACAAAATAAAGTGAAGTGAAGTGAACCAAAAGAAAAGAAAAAAAAAACTCTAAAAGTTGGCCTCGTTTGGTTGTATCTTTTAAAAATCATATTCAAAAAAAAAATTTTATAATATTTTGAAAAGAAAAAATGTGTTGGGTCATTTAAGTTGAGAGTTATTTCTCAGTGCATCAAGTACTGCGACAAAGAGAGAAATGAAAATAGTTTTAAATCGTTTTCAAAATTTTCAATTTTTCCTTTTTCAACTCAATTTTTTGAAAATAGTTTTTTAAAAATTGCTAACAACGCGTTTTATCTGCTTTTGAATAATTTTTTTGGAAAAATAAAAAATAAAAACTTCAACAAAATAAGACCTTAATTTTCGTTACATGTTCAGTTTGCAAGAAAGTTAGCAAAAAAATTAGTTTTAGTTTGCATGCAACTTTTTCGTGATGAATAATCTTATACTTTTACATACGAATTCCACATTTTTTACGCGACAACTAAACGCACATGTATTTCTTTCTTTTCATTTCCTTTTGAACGGAGCCAAAGATACAACACCCCGTTCCCATAATTTCTCTTCCTTCTTCCCTTTTTTCCCCCTAATTGATTTATTTTTATATTCCTTTTTCTTTCTTGGTCGTAAATGTAATAGATTTTGATCAAACTACATGCAAAGAAGGTGATCCTTTGGGGGCCGGGCCTAATAGGTTGCACTCCGGCTGAAAAAGCTGCTTATGGAACAAACGGATCTGTCTGCGTGAACACCATCGACGATGATGTCCAGCTCTTCAATGATGGCTTTAAGGAGCTAGTTGATGAGCTGAATAGCAATCTGGGCAGCGCCAACTTCACCTATATCAACGTTTTTCAACTTTCATCCGAGGATCCAACTGCTGCTGGTATGTACGTATATTAAGCCTAGCTACCAGTGGTCTAATGGCTTTTTTTCGGAACTTTTTTTCTTTTTTTTTTTTTGCACTTTTTTTATTTCTTGGTTTAAATTCTTTTATTTTTTTTTTTGGGTTTCTTGTGAGTAAGGAATCTAAAAAGTATGTCTCTTTCGGTTAAAGTTTGAAAAAATTTAACCGAAATTTCAAACAAACAAATGATTTGATTAAAATTAAGACATTTAATCCAAAAGATTTGATATCCTAAGATTTTTAGTTTTGGGACATTTAATCCATATTAATCCAGTCCAACACTCTAAACATGACTTAAAATTATTGCATGATCCATCACATTTTTTTACAGAGGCAATCTTAAGTCTTAACGTTAGGAGTTTATGATATGTTTTTAACTTTCGGACATAGTCTAGTCTTACTATTAAGATGTAAAATATGTAGTGATTTAATCGTAGCATTATTGAATTCAAATACTTTAGCCATTATTTATATTTTAATTAATACTAGGAGCATCTCTAACACCAATATTATTTTGACTAGATAAAATATGTTAAAAATTAAGTGTACAACTAGACATTTTAACTAGATAAAGTATACAAAAGAATATATCAACATATGTGATTACTGATGTGGTATGACATTTTTATTGGTCTAAAAAATTTAACTAGCCAAAACTGTGAAATACAAAATAATTAGTGTAATAGAGAGTCTATTGGAGTGTTATAAATCTGCACTAACTACCCATTTTAGCCAATAGGCCTAGTATAAAAAAAATGGTTATTCAATGGGTCAGCAACCCCACACCAAAAAATTGACCCCGTCATGTTTTGATCATAACCCTATGGAATGTCAACCATAACATTAAGGAATGTATTAGTTTGCAGTCTCATAACACCATATGGCATTATTTACATAGTGCTTTCATCTAATCATATAGATATAGTGAGAAATACTATAGATAGAACAACGATACTAGTATAACGATCTAAGTGAACCACTGACCTAACAACTTAAATAAAAAACCTAACAACACAATTCAAAATGCTTAAATTCAAATTATTAATAACAACCCATAAGTTTCTATATATACTAAACTTAATTTAATCTTTCACTGATCTGAAATAGATATTACAATTGGCCCACTTAATGCAAATCGTTTTATTTATTTATTTATTTATTTTTTATCGAGAGTACCACGTAAGCGATGTAACACCACCACGTGATGCTTTTCGGACATAATCAATATTTTTTTTTTTACGTTATAGAACAATTCGTAATTATTATACATAAAACACCTCGTTGCTTTTGAGGCAGGTATTACGGTTACAAACGCTCCATGCTGCGATGTGTCGTCAAAATCTGGGAAGGGACTGTGCACTCCTAATTCAATTCCGTGCATCAACAGGAGCATGTATGCATTCTATGACGGATTCCATCCGACGACGGCTGCTGTTCGGCTGCTTGTAGCAGGAGCATACTATGATCAGGACCAATCGATTGCTTATCCAGTTGACATCCAAACCCTAGTTAGTTCTGATGGAACTACATTTAATCGATTAATATCCCAATATTAATCGTGTTTTTAATTCCTCGGTCCAAATATTCACAAAAATACTTACAAAGTTAAAACATCAACTCATTCACAAAAATACTTACAAAGTTAAAACATCAACTCGTCTTGTTTCACGAGTAATGTATAACATAAATAAGTAAATTTCGCTTGTTGACTTATTTAACATTATAAATTTTTCGTCTTTAATAACTTTTTTATAATTTAGTTAAACTATTATACTTTTTAAACTCCTTACGTTGAGAATAACTGAAAAAATAAAAAATAAAAAATGATCAAAATATAAAAAATAAACCAATAAACCAAATTCTATTTTGCTTAAGTTAAAATAAGCAAAAATAAATCAATAAACTAATAAACAACATTTGCCCAAATAAGGCCAATATTGTATCTTACTTTTTTGTCATTGTCTTAATAAATGTCTTAGTTTAGTAAACTGACTTAAACTCAAGCCTTTTGTACTTTAAGAATCCGACGGTCTGTCAACTTAAAAATTAGTTTTTTATCCCAATAATGCTGGGATCCATGAGTAATTTATTTTACCTCCCAAGTGATGTATCACATACTATATATATATAGTAAACAAAAAAGGGTTCTTGTTTCGCTAAAAGTGCATCGTTAAAGGCTGATAAACTCCGAAAGCCCATCCCCCCTCTTTTCTTCGATTAAATACCAAATTTAGCAAAAATTCAATAACATATAAATATTTAGCTTTACTGTTCTTTCTTTTCTTTGTATTAAGAGAACTCATTTGATTGTAAGACTACTTTCATAAAATAAATAGTGTACCAAAACTATTATGTATTGGCAGGTAATCTATTGTGGGGTTAATTGTGTAACGATAAAAATAATACCATTTCACTACCCTAAGTTTAAAAGCCTCGAAACTATTACTATCCCAGTAGTGTCTAACCAACCCAACAAGAGCTAATTGCCAATTAGGCCCTTAGTATTGGCAGATTATTATGTACTTCCGAAATACCATATAAGCAATATAAGCAATACCACGTAGTGCTCTCGATAAATAAATAACCACAACCTCTGCAATATGAATCACCCATTGTCTTCTAACCATCTAACAAAAAAAAATTATTATATCCCTATCATAAAATTTATCACTACCATATTGAGTAAAAATACTATGTAAGCTTACCACATGGTCCTCTAAGATCACCAAATAATTACTCCTTAGCATGCCCAATCCCTTAGTATCTGACCAATCAAAAGAAAGGAATGCTAGCCCTTTATTTCCCTTTATCTAACAAACAAGAGAAAAGATACTTCTCCCCTTCTCCTTCTCCATTCTCTTTCTCAGCAAACACTTCCTTAGCTCTCCATCCTCTTAATCCAAAGGGAGTGTTAATATTGTTCTTATTCTTGTTACATCTCTCTCCCAATTTCCATTTTGTTAAATTTGACATGTGATTCCATCCTTTCCCACAAATGGATTTTGTCACCATCCTGAACAAGAAAAAATACATACTTCTCAATTCTGTGATCATGAGGGAAATTGATAGTCAGTGATCACTTGCTGCAATTTCATGTACAATAAGATGTGTGCATGGTCATCTACACTCGATCCGCCTTTCAAAAGCAACATTTTCTACCCTTCTCTCCCCCAACCTAGAATGCCAACCCTGAAGAATTCAGAGATCGATGGTTACGACAGTACCGATTCTGCTCATGCATGAATCTCATGATAATTGTGTGATACAATTTCCATGTTTGTAAAACATGTGTACAAAAGTAGAACTTCAGACAACAGCCCGGCATTTGGAAGATTGTTCGATCACCTCCGACATGAATTCACAAGATATTGTATAGAATTTAACAACATGATTATATTGATAGTGTGCATATACAAACAGTCCCTATTTTGAGCAATAGAAAAAGGCATATCAACTTTCATTCACAGCTCAGGAATGCAGAGGGAGTGAATTGAGATGATAGGAGAAAATATAGTACCTGTAAGTGGAAAACGTAAGAAAACTAACTTTACAAATACAAAAATTAAACACGGGCACGCACACAAATTTCTTTATTATAGACTTGCCAAATCATGCTATTTGAGCGCGTCCTGCGTACAGGTTGTTCAAAGCTCGTTTGAAATCAACTCATTATGTAAACAAGTCAAGCTTGAAACACATTTTGAAATCATTAATTTTTTTCAAACTCAGCTCGACTGAAGCTCGTTTGAGATCATCTTGAAAGCTAAACAGCTAAAGAGGCCAAGTCTGATCGCATTTTGAAGTTCGCTCAAGTTTTTTTCAAACCGAGATTGAACAACCAGATACTCGGCAAGACTCAGCTTATTTACAATTCTCCTTTATTCCCATGAAGCTGGAAACTTTAAACTTACTGCACACTTACCCGATAAAAGGGGCGTAAATCCCATATATTTATATGCTTCTGGCAGAGCGAGATGAAAGGTTACGGCTACTTAGACTACTATGGTCATTCTTCCACATGGCCTCCATATTATAAAAGCATTTAAAAGTTCTAACCTGTATATACATCAGGGACCCAAATTAGAGATAAAAATCAAAAAATATTTGTGGGCAGAGAGAGAGAGAGAGAGAGAGAAATCATTCAGGTAAAGCACACAAATGAGAAAAGAAGAAAGATAAGTGCACACACCCCCCTCTCACAAGGGCCGAGTCCCACAGTACTTGAGGAGCTTATCCCTTATGAAAGAGGCATGACCAAATCTGTGCACTTCATATATATGAAGTGCACGCAGCACGTAGCATTGCTGATGTAGCATTGCTGATGAAGAAATGATAGCCCCAAAGGACCACTGCACTACACAAATACCCACCAGTCCCCAGATAAGGCAGTATTTGGCCCAAGACCAAACAAACAGAGCATTTATTAGATATCTAATTGTTCATAACATGGTTGACTAATTTCTATAGCCACAATTTTTTTTTCTTGTCCGTTGACTTCGAATCTATGTCCAATCAGCATGATTGATGCATCAATTATTGAGGGCCTATGTCCAATCAACATGATTGATGCATCAATTATTGAGGTTTCACAACAGTGTGCAGTTTTGGTTATTTGCGCATGCATATAACAGAAGCAAAAGGAGATCCCGCTTTATCTATATTTACAAAGAAAGAAAAATTTCAACAAAAAAATAAAGCTGGAGAGAGAGAGACCTTCCAACGCCTCTTGTGACCAGGACTGCTGTCGATGGTCTCCAACCTAGCAATTATTTGCTTGAATGTCGGTCTCTTGGCTGGGTTCTCATTCCAGCACTCCTCAATCAACCTATGACACAAATATAGGATCAAGACGTCTTACTGAAGTAATTATGGCAATGTCATACTGATTCTCAATGGGTAACCTTTACGATTTAACCGCTACAAACAAGGAGAAAGTTAAGAAAACGTGAACCCTAGCCTCAATATCTGGATGAGTTAGTTTTTCTGGGTATATCCTTAAGTATGGAATAAATATTCTTGGATATTCACAGACTTATCTGCACTAAACCTGTTCAAATTTGAAGCTAAGAGCAACAATGCATAATGAAAACAATAAAGTACTTTATAGAAGATGGGATGCTCTCAAAATTGATGAGATTCCAGTATTGTAGGGACCCGCTTCCGGTGAAGCTTTTTAAATGTGTGCCCACGAATGTAGAGTCATCACTTAGTTATGAGAAAACCAATAAAACGAAAGTGTCTGCAAAGAAAAGATAATAGTCCTTTCATAACCAAAGAACTTAGTTTGGGAGCTAAGGTATGAGAATAGATGGTGTTAGGCACCTTTTCTTGCCCAACCAAATAGTTGGCCTCAACTCGTCACTATAGGCCCACATTTTAAACTTTAAAAAGGTTTCGAGTGCTAATCGATTAATCGCGCAGCAATTATATGATGACAAAAGCATATCAACAAGCAAATAAAGTAAAAAGATAAATGAAAAATTAATGAACAGTTCAATTTATAGGCCGTTTACTATTTTTCATTCAGTATCAGATTTTTTAACAAGCAAAGTCTATTCTCATAAAAGTTTTAACGCGCAAGATCCTTTTGAGACAAAAATACCTTAGAACAAGTAAATTTATATGTGCCTTTTCAAAACATGTATAATGAACACAAATAAATTTATCTATCTTTTATTGAAAGCACGTGTAAAAAACACAAATAAATTTATATGTTTTATTTAAAACACATATAAAGAACACAGATAAATTTATCTGTGCCTTTTCAAAATATATATAAAAAATACAGACAAATTTATTTATCTTATTGAAAGTACGTATAAAGAACACAAATAAATTTATCTGTTTGCATTATCTATATTGATATGTAAACAGATAAATTTATTTGTTATGCATAAATAAGCAGACAAATAAATTTATCCGTTTGCATATTAAACAGATAAATTTATCTGTTTGTTATGCAAAATAAATAAATTTTATCTGTTTGCATGGTATTTTCGGAAAAAATCACGCAATTGGACCTTGCGCGTTAAAATTTTTGTTTATGAACCTTGCGCGTTAAAACTTATTTTGTTAGAACTTCGGCTGAAATCCCCAAAGATAAAGCATGCAACAGAAAATTGGTAAAACATGGAAGCTAGTAAGCAACTAAGTGAGAAACCACTATCTTTGCACTCTCCAATCAGGTTTTAAGGGACTTTCCAAAATAGGATAGTTCTCAAAAATAGTTTAAGAAACTTTTCCAAAACAATTTTAGGACATTCTGGACAAACAAAAACTTCCCCATATACAAAAGAATTCAAGCAGCAGAAAATTTTGATATAACGGTTTGAAAATATTAAGAAAACATTGTTTTTGGGAGAGAAATTCAGACTATTTATTTTGAAAAAAATCAAAAAATGTGTAGAAAGTTATGAAAACACGCTTTTAGGGGCATTCTCTAAAGAACCTCCCAAACATTATTTTCAAGTGAAAACAGTTTGTGACACTATTTTCAAATATATTTTTGAACAAAAATAAATTGTTCAAGTGTAGTATAAATCACTAACTTTGCCAAAAAGAACGGAACAAAGCAGTATGCAAACAAAGAGTTCCATCAAGCAACTACGACTTAAAAAGTATGAAATATAACAAAAAATAACCTCAAAACAGAAATTTCCAGCATGCAATTGAATACAAAAATAGAAAATATGAACTCCTATCATGCTCCTAAGCATACGAGCATAAAGCGACATATGAAAACATGCAAGCATACGAGAATAAAGCAATGTACGACGTGAGGTCTGATTTAATTTTTAGTTTCCCTATCAATTTCCTTTCCTAAGATAAATTACTCTAGAAATTCATGATCAAAATAGTGGGGACCGGGGACCCAAAGTGGTGGGTTAGCTAGCATATGCGAGGGCGGACCCTTGTGCATGCTCTCACCAGTAATGTGTTTCTAACATCTAATTTCTGATAAAATGATAAAGGCTAGGATAACATATAATACAAAGACGTGTACCAAAAGTTAAATGTACATTGAATTATTTTTAGGGGGGCTTTCAGCGAAAGGTCCAAAAAAATAAGTTTTAACGCGTAAGGTCCATCAAAAATTTTTTTAACGCGCGAGATCCAATTGCCCGATTTCTCCCGAAAATACCCTCCAAATAGATAAATTTATCTGCGCCTGCAGATAAATTTATCTGTACCTTTCAAAACATGTGTAAGGCACACAGATAAATTTATCTGTACCTTCCAAAACATCTGTAAAACACACAGATAAATTTATCTGTGCATGTGTAATGCACAGATAAATTTATCTGTACCTTCCAAAACATGTGTGAGGCACACAGATAAATTTATCTGTGCCCTTCAAAACATGTGTGCTTATGCAAGACACACAGATAAAGTTATCTGTGCTAAGGCGCACAGATAACACAAATAAATTTATCTGTTCTAGGGTATTTTTGTCTCAAAAGTACCTTACGCGTTAAAACTTTTATGCAGATGGACCTTGCGCGTTAAAATTTTTTATACTGGATGAAAAACAGTAAGCGCCCCATAAATTGGATTGTTCACTAATTTTCCGTTATTTTTATAAATAAAAGAAAAATTCTCAAGTATAACAACAAACATTTAGGACATACGCTTTAAGTCCACGGGGATAACACTTTGTTGGAGCTCTAAATGGAGGACGAACTTTTGAGGCATATGCTTTAGGGATTTCATTTTCTTGCTTTGCCAAAAATGGGAGGCAACCTTCAATCATCTAAATCATAGAATAATACAAATATCAGCATATAAGCCTGCCATGACCAATGAATTTCTCCAAAATAGCATAAGCTAGAATTTCACAAAGATCTAATCAATCATTGTTGGCAAAATACTTCATGATTTCTTCGTTTTTGTTGCTTTATTGCGTCACTAACATTCAAAGTCCCGAATAAATCAAATACAAACCCAAAGAAAGCATGCATGGTAAACTTGAAATGAGTAACATTCAAACATGACTACAAGTGGTTTCTGTCTGCATTTCTGTTTAACAAGAGAAAAGTGAATATGGGCTATTCTTTATGTTGAGGAACCAAAGATTATCTCCGTCTTTTGATATATGGGATGTAGAGAAAACTATTGTTATCCTAGTCGGCTAGGCCGATAAAAAAATACGGTTGCTACCATGGCTTCTTCAGCCCATCTATTCTTGAGAACAGCAAGAGAGTTTTGGGATGTTGTTCATACTTACAGATGGGAAAGTGTTGCTTAGATTCATGATTGGATACATAGGATTCATGAGCACAAACAGAGAGATATGACTTTGGCCGCATGTTTTATTATCTTGCATTAGGTATTTCATGCTGATTGTCTCAATGATGCCCACTGAGTGTATCTTTGAGTCCTTAGATGGTCTGAATATGGAATATGACCCGATCCGAGTCCAGATATTGGGATGTGTTCCTCCTATACCTTCCCTAAATCAGGTGTCTGCTAATGTTCTCAAATGTGATAGTAGAAGGAATGTTATGCTACAGTCATCAACTTGGGAGAGATCTGTCCTTGCATCTGCGTCTAAAAGGAAGGTAAATGGATCAGTAGAGAGTAGAGACCAATGATGGAGGTAGGATTGGTGGTTCCAGTGTTGATAACAAGGGCAAGCTTGTGTGTGATTTTAATGGCAAGTCAAGACACACTGAAGAGAACTGCTGGAAACTATATTCTCATCCCAAACATGGCAAAGGAGGTTGCAATGGAGGAGTGACTACGATGACTTCTACAGGTGCCATTTCAAAGACTCCAGATCCCTGTTCTTTCCCAAGAGGAGATTGAGCCCCTTAGATGTCTTGTGATTCAACTGCTGGTTGCCACCCTCTTATAATGCCATAGCTGTTCATTTTCAAAACCATGTGAAATCATATAACTTTTTTTAGGACAAATTTCACTTTACTCCCATGCTGTATAATAGGCTGTGTGTGAATTACTCTCCGATGTTTCCAATTAATCATCACTTAACTACGACTAAAATGCACCGTCAACTTCCGTTAACTATGCTTGTAAATTCACACACACACACACACAAAATACCAATCCCAAAACAACATGGTTGGATCTTCTCTTGAAATCACAACCTCACCTTCAAACCTAATGCCGCCACTTAAGTAGCATGAACATAAACACGTGACACAACATGGACATACTGACAGTCAATTTTCAAAAGAATGATGAACACGGCATGTCTGAGACATATTAAGATTTTATATTTTTATATATTTATTATATGTCAAATAGGTAAATAATATATTTAGTAAAAATTAAAGATATACAATAAGTCACTAATAAAATTTAAAATTTCTTATATTTTCTCTTATAAATATTTCAAAACATATTTAGCGTGAAACATTGTCATTATGAAGAAATTCATCACAAAAAGCGCATTCAAAGAGTTTCAAAGTGTCATTGAAGTGCCCGTCAAGTGTCAAAAAAGTGTATGATATTATAAATTCAATTTTCTAATTAAAACACGGTTTAAAAAGTGTCAAGTACGAATTTAGGAATATCCAAAGAGTGTCATGTCCAACACGACACCTTTGTAGAAATTTTCATGATTCTTAGAGCCCGCCACCGTCACCATCAAGTTCCTTCAGCTACGGCGGCAAGATCTTTTCCCATTCTAAATTGGTCCATGCTCTTGTTGTTGAGCGCTCTATCACCTCGAATAAAGAGCTCACTAATCTCATCAAGGTGCCTGCAAATCAACAATTTAGAGAGAGAGAGAGAGAGAGAGAGAAGTCAATGTGAAGAGAGGGAGGTACGTTGGAGTTAAAGTCTACCATACACTGAAGGCACCCTGGAGTTCAAGTCTTTAGAAAGGTGTTTTATCAATCCCTCTCACCTTCCTAGCGTGCATTTGTTTATGCTTTGTCTTCCATATCTCTTCCACATAATTGGAGACATGCCTTAGCTGATCCTAACCTAAGAGTAGAGCAAGTCTTGTAGAAGAGATGAGAGTTCTTCAAAAGAATGAGAAGTGGGCCCTTGGAGACATGCCTTGGAAAATCCTAAAAAGATGGCAGTTGTGGTAGAAGCAATGAAAGCTCTTCAAAAGAATCACAAGTATAAACTCGTAACTCTTCTAAAAGGGAAAAGACATTGGGCACAAATGGGTATTCTGTTAAAGCATAAGGCACATAGATCAATTGAGAAGTGTAAGGCTTAGAATGGTGGCCAAGGGTTTAACATCGACCAAGACACTTTACATCTAGATGTTAAGGTAGCCGCCACAAATAGCTAATTGTAAAGAATGTGTTTCTCCATGATCACCTAGAGAAGGTAAGAGTATATAATAATCTTTTGCTATTTCCATAAATGTCTTCTAAACGAAAGGTTAGTAGGTTGAAGAAATCTCTTTTATGGCTTGACACAATCACCTAAAATTTGACTTGAGAGATTTACTAGAGCTATACAGAAATGTAGGTATAAGCAAAGTTAGGCCGATCATACTTTGTTTATTTGACATAAGCAAAGGAAGGTTATCATGCTTATAGTCTATATAGATAATATTGTCATATAGCTAGAGACGATACCGAAGATAAGAAGTCTGAACTCTTCTTGGGCCAAGTTTGAGATAAAAAACTTAGGAGACCTGAAATATTTCCTCTAAGTAGAGGCTACCAAATCAGTTTAAAAAAAAAAAAAACAAACATTTTGGACTTTCTGAAGGAGCCAAGAATGCTTGACAACAAAACTTGTGATACTTTAGTGGAGAATATATGCTATGATTTTGAAGAATTTTATAGTGTTAAAGAATATAATATAGCTTTATAGAATCCTATTGTTGGTGGAATTTGAACTCACATATTGTCATGAAGGCATATGTATGATGTAATCATCTCCTTTCAAGTCAAATTTAATGTATTTTAATTCTTTTTATATATACGAATTGTTTAAAATCATTTTATAAAATTGAAACTAAATCTTAGGATCCCTGATTATATTCACTTTACAGTTCATAAATTAGAATAGTGATTTACAATACGATTCTCAATTTGATAACTATGCGTAGTACCAAACTATAGCATAAATCTATTTTGTTCAAAACTACTAGTAGATTTGAATTATTTTCATGTACCCAGTGTCATCTCACATAAGCCAAAAGAACCTTTAATTGTATGCAACCATATCTCATAATGTTACAATGATGGAAAAGTAGGCATTTGGCGGTTGTCAAGGTCACGGTTTCTGGTGAATAGTAAAAAGTAGAACATATAGGTAAAGATCAAACAAACAGTAGGAGTTCTCAGACTCGCAAACAGAAAATCAACTGCACAAGTAAGCATTGAAATAAGGCATAGATTTTCTCTTTTTCACAACAAAAAATGCCAAGGTTTTCCTCACTGATCAGAAATATGCATAATATAATTCACTCTGCTGTGGAACCAGTAAATTCACACTATACGTAACTAATGTAAATTACAAAAACAAATTATGTCATATAAACATGCCCAAAGATAACATAACATAAATCACCCTTAAAAAGAACAAAAAGAAAGACTTAATACAAATTATGTCATGCAAACATGCCCACAGGTAACCTAAACATAAATAACTCTTAAAAAGAACAGAAAAAGAAAGACTTAATACTACACTTTTCCATGATCAGCAAATATTAAATCAAAAATAAATAAATAAAGAATCACAAACAAGTGGGCAAGAGGCAGAATGAGGAACTGAATCTAACTTCTAACATGAAGTAAACTCTCTCCAAAACACACACAGTGCTGGAAGAAGGAAGAAAAACCTTTACCTCTTGTAAAATCAGAGCGAATGAGAAAACATCAACTTTGGTATCATACTCTTCATTTCTAAAAACCTCTGGAGCCACATATCGACCTGTTCATGACGTATTACAGCCAGTATAATTTATGTAAATTCATTAATAGCCGAATCAATTTACAAAAGTTTAAGAGCAAGCATGCTGTCACTTGGCAATATGAAAGAAGATCCAGAAGTAAAGGCAACTGGCATGTCAAATCTGGAAATAATCAAACACAATGCCAAAATATTGACTGCATGAAAGAAAAACAATGTGGGTAAAACCATGCACAGGGTATTCGATGCATAGAAAGCCAACTACACTTTTGTACAAGAAATACGCAAAAGTATTGACATCAGCAGTAAGATCCATACAATTTACTAAACTTCGTAATATGATCCTTAATTCACTCCATTTACATAAACTTTACAATTAAGAAATATGAACACTACCCAGAAAATAGGTACACTCACAAGAAGTGTCATCAGAGGACAAGGGCCTATCTTCTTTGACTCTGCTGGTTACTTTTAACAGCTTGCTAACTCCAAAGTCGGCAACTTTCAGATTCCCAGAATCATCCCGCAATATATTTCTGTTATCTTACTCGTAAACAACATAACAAAGTTTGACCATTTTTAGGCAATAAAAGATCAAAACACAGGACTCGATTTGAGCATGCGTGCGTGCGCGCATGTGTTTATTTGAATTATAGTTGGGGGGGGAAAAAACACCCTTTTCTATTCTATAGGGGAAACTAGAGATCTTACGAAGGCTCCAGATCACGGTGAATTATTGCTTCCGGTTTATTCTCATGCAAGTAATTCATCCCCCTGAAGAAATCACAAAAAATGATGCAAGGAACAGAGTCAATACCAACTGATGAGTCACCACCCACTCTTGCAAGTAACACCAGACACTCAAGCGTTCCCATGAGCATAGTACTAATAATAATAACTACTACTACTCCTCCTACTACTACTACACTACTACAACAACACCGCAAAAGAGAGAAAAAAACAACAGCATCAAAGAGTGCTACAATTTGAATAATATTTTGCACATGTATCCAGCAACTCAATCCAAGAAACCCTAACCTCATTACTGAGTACCCAAAAAAACCCTCAACATGATGTGATGACCTTGAAAATGCTCTTAATTTAGTACTGCTAAAGCTATGAAGCACGTATAGATCCAAGACACTCATATGACACATCCCGAGTACAACAAACTCATAAAGTAATTTCTACAAAGATCAACTCGACACAATGGGGACAATGCAAGAAAAAGTATATTCTATTATCTATAT
This sequence comes from Heliamphora pulchella, assembly GCA_032270985.1. Taxonomy (NCBI): domain Eukaryota; kingdom Viridiplantae; phylum Streptophyta; class Magnoliopsida; order Ericales; family Sarraceniaceae; genus Heliamphora; species Heliamphora pulchella. The sequence goes on along the minus strand of JAULJZ010000009.1, from coordinate 7,879,659 downwards.
ATACACAAGTTATAGTGACTTCATTTTTTCATATTATAAATATATTCATGTTGTGTGCTTGTCTAAGCGATGGACATGCGCGTCTCCTAAGTGTCCAAAGCACGTGTAACTTTAAAAATATTACAAGAATAATACGACATATTTGGATGCATTTTCAACCTAGACACCGCATATTTTAAGAAGAGCCCATGTTTCCTAGCCCTAAAATCCAAGTTCAACCTTATCTTTGCTTCGGTTGTGAATCACCTACTAAAAACAGGGGCAGGCATGCACGCTCTAGCTAATACTACTAAGGCATAGTACTTAAATTATACAACTTGGCTTCTTGCAAAACAACACCTATCGTATGATCCGTATAGGGTGTGGATCTGTGCTCATTTTATGATAAAAACAATGCTTAATTGAGGAGCCCCGGCCCTTGTATATTTACTTAATAGCTCAAATGTACATCTCTTATTACAAAAAACTTGGGAGAGTGTCCATTTCCAGGAAAGGCAAACAAGAAAAAAGGCAACTTTCAGCGAACACAAGCCCTCGAGACTTGACACTTGGGCACAATGTACTACTATTGGCCCTGTCACGCAACATCTACGTACGCAAGCTTGATCAAAAGATAGGGAGGATCCAATAGGAGTACGAAATTCCGATTGTTCGAAGAATCAGATCAGTCCTATTAAGGACAAGTCGTATCGATAACCAAGAAAACCCAAAAAAAAAAAGAAGTTGCAAGATTCAAGATGATACGCTCAAAACCAAAAAGGCTTACGTCCAGCAGACGCAGGTACATTTCCAGCAGATGCAGGTACTATGCTGCTGGAGCTGACAGACCTTCGACTGGATTCTAATGCTTCCAAGGTCAAAATCCAAGCCCACTTGCATAGCATTTTGACCAAGGCAGTCTAGTAAGATCCCAAAATCTCCTCCAAATCAACAACATTATAATATATTAATATAAAGCCATTTTCGTGAAAATGTTAAGATGGATAGGTAGTAAGACTAAAAAAGATAAAATTAAAAACGAAAAGATTCGTGAAATAGTAAAAGTCGCACCAAGGACAAGTTGAGAAAAAATATATTATTGTGATTTAGACACATACAACGTAGACTAGTTGATGAAATAGTAAAGAAAAACAATAAAATCATGAGTAATGGAAACACTAGGGAAGAGGTAGACCAAAATTATCACGGGATACCGTATTAAGAAAATATAAGAACTTATTGAAACTAAATGAAAATATGACCCTTATTAGAGCATAATGGTATAAAAGAATTCATGTAGCCACTCCGAATTGATTGGGACAAAGACCTAGTTTGATTTGGTAAAATAATATAAAATCTTTTTCGATTAACAAGATACCAATGAGCCTTTTCCATTACCCCATATAGCTTTAAGTGTGAGTTGTTAGAATTAAAGTTCTTTAGTAGTTACTTTTTTTGTTATTACCAACATTGATCATTATTTGGTAACACATTCCCATTAATCGACTTCAAGGTTAGGGTGAAAATCACTTTTGAGTTTTCTAATAGGTGAAGGGTCATAGCATATACTTCTCTTCCTATTCCCTATATCCGATACACTTGAGCATCATGTATGAAAGGAAAAGAAGTTTTTATTTTCGATCTACATTTATTCCAAAGGGGTGTTGAGTGACTCCCAAACAAGCAAGCATCAGCTTGGCTAGATGAGTAACTCCCTAATCAGAAGTTTGAGCAATTCACCTCATGGAAATCTTAGTTAATCTTTCGACCAACACTAAAATCAGCACATAAGATTCCCAAGGGTTTTTACTTCCACTTTGTTGCTTCATTTGTCTACTTATTAGTTAGCTCGACCTATAACTAATATATTGCGGAGTGGTTGGTGTTGTTTATGGAGGCAGCTTTTAACTTTTTGCTACTAATTTTAGTAATAAGCTATAATATTTTCCAAACACTCATAATTTCTACTACCAATTATCACTATATTTTCTTCTATTTCAGCTATAAGCTAACATTTTTACCAAACACTTACAGCTTCTACTACAAATTATAATCTATAAGTTAATAGTTTCAACAATGCCAAACAATCACATTATTATGATTTTGATCAACATTTATATTGCTCATATAGGTTTTAAATTTCATCACCATAGGAAACCGTAATCTTAATTGGAGAAGGGAATTGAAGAAATCATAGTTTCTGGCCTTGGCTTATTGTAATGAGCTGTCAGATTTCTCTTTGAGCTGTTCGATTTTCCAAGGCACTTGAAATTAAATAGGTCTGGGCAATAATGGACCTTACCTTATGTTGAAAATCCCAATAAGTTGTTCAATTTTGTAGCCTTCCATATAATTAAGATAAAGAATTAATCAAACTGCTTTCATGCTATTGATTCGCTTGTAATATTTAAATTTTCTTGTCTTTTGATATCATATGTAAGTTATTCTTTCTACGTATGACAGTACTATTTCTTTACGTAGTTTATACATTTTATATTATTCATTTTACCCACCCTCTATTTTCTAACATTAATAGTTCTCACCTATACTTTACACAACTTTAGGGTATGTTTATTGGAAACATCTTAAATTTTTATCTGGGGAGTGGTAAAGAAATGAGTCAAATCACATGAAACATTAACATAATGGAGGTATGGGCACACTAGACGACCAAAAATCAATGATTACGATCATTTTACATATATTTGGAAATGCCTCTTCAAAGGATGACTGAACTGCTTTCTTCTTTTTCCTCTTGGAAGAGAAAAGGAAGTTAAGCTAAGATTAAACTTTAAGGTTGATTAATCTTATCACCATCTTTGCCTTGCATTGAAGTCCCAAAGTTACCGGCTTTAATTGTGACGGTGATACCTTATAGCCAGCGCCCTGTCACTCTTCCTCACCCTTAACACCTAGCCTTTTTCAGCTTCTAGGTGTTTAGCAGCACCAAACAGTTCATTGTACATTCCTCAGCCAGATATTTTACTTCTCAGTTTCTATTTAAAATAGCATCCCAAATTATTCGGGCCTGTTTGCTATTTTTTCTCCGTTTTTTATGTTGTGTTCTGGAAAATAAAAACAATAAAAAGTTCAATAACACGCCATTTTCATGCCGCTTTTATTTTTTTTTCTCTGAAAACAGTTCTAGAATAGTTGAAAACTAAATTAAATGTATGTCTAAATGTATCAATGGAAATATAATATATTTAAAATGAAAATAAACGCCACAGATGATCTGACAAATCATCTAAACAAAATGAAAAAAAGTCCAGAACATAGAGCAATAAACCTCGCAATATCCAGTGCAAATCTCACAGCTGTTGCAGCTTTTAGGGCTCCTTTTCTCTTTAAATATGTACGAAGATCACCCTGGAATTTGCATAAAGATAAATGACATAGAATCTAACTGGTACTGGTAAATTTTAACTAGAATAAAACAGCTTCATTGCTAAGTTGAAGACAAATATTAACAACGACAACAGCAGCAGTTCAACATCCTTTTAATAGTCAATTAACAAAACTTTAGCCAACAACTTATAGGAAAACCATATAAATATAATAAACAACCACATGCGCGCATGGACATCTAAAAGATGAAAATATTTTGCGCACCACAGTTCAAAGAAATCCTTGTCAAGGCCATGCTACATCAATTTGGTATTAGAGCGAAAGATCCATCCCTTAAGAACCTTCTCAGTGTTGAAGGTTGCAAAACTCAAGGTGGAGTTTCTCCAATAAGAGGGCATTGATCCAATCAAGTTGATGTGGGACCAAGAACAAGTTGATAAATTTATCAATAATTAAGTTATTAATAAATCCTTTCTAGTGTATTTAGGGCATTTAAGCTCCATGAGGTATTCAATTAACAATCCTCTCAATGTTAAGAACTGCAAAACTCAAGGTCGAGTTTTCTTGACGGAGAGCAAAAAGGATCATCCTATGGATTATTCGTGCTTTGGAGGGCATTTGATTTCCGTAAGCTTTATTTATTTTAAATTTTAATTTATTATTGCAGGATTTATCATGTTTAAGATGTACTTTAGGAAGATCTGGTTTAATAAGATTTGTTTAGATAGAATTGGTTTGGATAAGATTAATTTAGAAATGATTAATTATCATTATTTGTCATCTTTATATTGTTGTTATCTCAATGGTCTATGTAAAGGCCTTATGCTTGTGTCTTGAATTATTGAATAATTGGATATCTTTAAAATTGGTGTGATTCCAGTTCAACCCTAGGAACGAACTCCTAGGTTTCTTTAGTTATGAATTCCTAAAGGGTCATTCGTACAACTTAGTATTAGAGCAAACAATTCCATTTTTTATTTTATTTTTTATTGTTAACCCCATCATATAGCAGAAAAAATCTATTTGCCATACTTCCATACCCACCAATAAGCATGCTTGAGCGCCCACCAATAAGCATGCTCAAGCGCCACCTTTCACAACAGCTCTGGCGATTCTAGTGTCGTCAATCTACATAGCCACAATCGGCAATCATCTATAACACCAAGAGCTACCCCCTCTTCACCATTGCTGGATGACCACATCTTCGGTCGTCTTTGGTTTCCACTATCAGAATGCAAAAATAAAAAATAAAAAATCAACGACTTCCAGAGTCGCCGCCACCTCCATCGTGCATCACAGCTTGGGGGTTCAATTCAGTTTTTGAAAATGTATTTATTTTCCCTTAATAAAATTGCATTTAGTATTTATATTTTTGGATAATCTACAAAAATTCAAATTAGAAATCCACTCTTTTAGTAATCTAATTATTACTTTTTTCCCTTGAATCAATACGAGTTACCATGATTCATATCCTATCTTCTTCCAATATAGAACTATGAGATCATCATATGATCATACTACGAAACAACCACTGGAATCATCCTCTTTGTAGCTATTATCCAGTGATAATGAAAATACCTTTCAACCCCTCCCTTTGCATGGTAGATCTCATGATAGGTACCCTAAGCATTCTATTCGAGATATCCGCTCTGTAATGCCTAGGTATTTATGGTCCCCTCCAATTATTGTTTGTGACCAAGTTACCAGTAATTTTTACACACTTACATATTGTGGAGAAAAATTAAAATTGTCAATGACGAGAGTTTTCCTATAAATATAGTTTATGAGTCTTACATTCAAATGGAAAAACTTGTGATTGACCACATCCATAGCTATAATTCTAAATTTTTAAATTCAACGAGATGTTTAGTGCCAATCAAGATGGGTGGTTTATATTTGAAAAATGTTTATTGTGACATCTTGCCCCTACATGGTGGGGCTCTATTCTTCTTGGTTGTTCTTAAATGTGTGATATGCGTGCAATTAAAAGACCTATAAATTGTTACTACGCATTGCATGATGGTTACCCTATCTTGTTCAAGCCTTTAAAGCCTAAAGCCAAAGATAGAGAGCTATCACCCGCGCCCTCCTTTCAAGGGAAATGTAAGCAAAACCTTCCCATTTTGTCCCATAATGACTTAGACAAGAAGCCTAGCCTATAAAAAGCTATATTGCCTCACGATTCCTTCCAAAGTTCTCATGTGTCCAACAATTGTCAAAAAGAGGCACTTAAGGAGTCGCATACGACCTTACCTAAGGAAAGTCATGCTGAGTTGAACTGTCAAGAACGTGGATCCTTATCAAATGACTCTATTTGTCACTGTTCCAGTCTATTCCTTGTCCCTCCATCTCCTGATCCTTCCCTTACATCCGTTGGCATTGATCATTCTTCAATCCAATCTCATCCAGTTATTTGCCCAGTTGTCTAAACCTTTTCTCTTACTCATCAAAATTGGACCTTAAATCCTTAATGCACGTTTACTTGACTTCTCATTGAATATAGCTATTAATGTTAATTTTCTTGTGGAGAATGTGATTCCTTATCGAGCACATTTTCCTGTTATATTACCCCACAGTATTCAGAACTATGTTCAAACAGTTGTGACTGCCCTTTATTAGCATCAATAGTAGTTTTTGCAAATATTTCTTTCCATAGCATGGTTCAGTCATTGAATGTTTCTCAATTTTCAGTGCCTCATCACAATTTTAACTCGCCGAAGTCTAGTTCTTCTCTGTAGGGGAGAAATGATGGGAAGCAGAAAGGTCCACTATACGGATTATTCGTGTTTGATCATGGAGATATTTGAATTATGTAATCTTAAATTACTTTATATTTTAAGTTATTATTCTAAGATTAATCATGTTTAAGATGTACTTTAGGAAGATTTGTTTTGATAGAATTTGTTTAGACATAATTAGTTTAAATAGGATTAATTGTCTTTATTTATCCTTATTATCTTTTGTTATCCCAATGCCCTATTTAAAAACCAGAATATCAGCAAAAACAAACAAAAAAACTTATAAATCATCAATTAATACCTAACAAGAACATAATGATTATAATATGAGGAAAACCTTGGGTAAATATTCTGTCACAATCATCATTGGACTACTTTGAGTTACAGCACCCAGAAATTGGACCACATTTGGATGCCTTATCTTTTGAAGCAATGCAAGCTCGTTTCTGAAAGCCCTCCTGTACAAAATCAACAGATTTCAGATAAATGCAAAATTAAAAAAGAATGCTCAGAAAATAATGTACAACAAAATGAGTTTCCAGTATATGGACAACTCACACTTTCTCCTCATCAGCAGTCACTTCATCCCCAAGCTTTTTCACAGCAACATCTATTCCTCTCCATGATGCAATACAGAAGGTTCCCTGTGACACATTTCATGTGGTCAGTTTAAATGAGATGAACAACTTTCTAGATAAAAATGGGTGCAGAAGTATGATGGCTGCAACAGAAGGTAATCAGACTAACCGCCCTGAGTTCCTGCTTAACAATGAAATTGAATCTACACCAAGTTTCAACATCCCAGTCCAAGCATAAATACATTGCTAATGTGAAGCAGATTAGAACTAGTGACTGTTATGAGAAGCTCATTTTAGCCTTTTTTTCTAACATTTCAGCATATATCTGAATCACTGTAGTTGTTTTTCATGCAAGAAGACCAAAGTTCCTCCATCGTTGTAAATTTCAAACAAAGTACAATCCTTGTTCACACATCTTCACAAGAAACTTTATGTTATATTCCAAGCTTCAATAATTTTTGTGATGGACAGCAAGTTACTTCACAAACTCCCAAACCAAATCCATCTTCTTTCTTCCTCACTCTTTTGTTATAGTGATAATACCCATCTAATCTAAAGTATATCAATCTTAGGATATTCGTATAGTTCCAAGATGTAGGGCATCACATAAGCATTTCCCTCTCCATCATTTGTGATCAAGTTAAATCTAGCTTCATCTAGTTAAAGCACTAAATACCAATAAAAACAAAAAACTGCACAATAGCATAGGCAAGACAAATCTATCAAAACAAAAGGCATGGGCAAAGACGAGAGGAAGTTATAGTAATAACATATATACTATATTCAATCAAGTCAAGATAAACAACTATAATGAAGACCGCACAAGCATAACATGTACTTTGCTGAGGAAGAAAGAGTACCAGAAGGTATTAAAACAGAGAGAACAAGGAGATTCAATGCTTAATTAAAGTAGCAACCCAAAAAAATAACAGTACACTAATTACCTTAGTTATGCCAACACTATTTGTGAAGTCGATTTCCTTCGGATTAATTTCATACTCTGGGACTTGACGGGCATTTTTGACATGCATTGGTGCCGTCTAAGTTGTGAAATCCCATTAAGAAAGAGAATGGTAAAACATCAACCAAATTCAATAAGCATTGAGGTATAACTACCAGAAAATTTCACAGCACCTACACAACCAAAGTATAGGACATACCAGAGGCTTCGCACCATATTTCTCCAAAAGTTTGATTGCGTCATGATTTTTATAATGTAATGCATCCGCAAGAGGCTGTTCACAATGTTGGATTGTAAATAAATACATGCAGCTGTAAGTAAATGATTAATCATCCAAGAAGGAGAGATGTGAGTGTACTAAATGTACATAATACATACAGGAAATTTATGTGTGCACGTGCATACATACATAAATACATATATATAGAGTGAGACAGAGAGAGGCCACGGTTCGAAAAATACCAATTAAATTGGACAATCATAAAAGAGACCAACTGAAAGAAATATAACCTAAATAAATGAAAACTGTAATGGCGTAATCATGAAATGAAGAACTCGTACATCTAATAAGACCATAGAGATCAATCTATCCAGGTTTAGTATCACTAAAGCAGCATGTTGGCATAATTCTCTAAATAGAGACAATACCATCTCCCAGAAATGTGAAAAAGTACTTATTAACTCTCTTCCAATTATGTTTCTCTTCATTTTTTGCTCCAAAAAGAACAAAGTTGTTATTACATGCGCTTTGGAATCACATAATATCCGTGGATACTGGGTACACAAATATATCTATATTATAGAGGGAAACTATATTATAAAGTGAACATTGAAAAACCAGTTGTTATAATTTATAAACCCAAAAGTGAAGCAATGTCACGCTTGGTATGGAAGATAGAAGCAGGTAACATTTTTTTACACACAAAACGCAACTGAGGCATATATTTGTGTTTTCTCCTTTCCCAGTGTTGTGTATTCGATTTTGAAAAATGTTAACCAACGCCCATGGTTAACCAGAAAGTGTACTAATATTTGGCAAATGGTATTGAGATCTGTAAAATTGTATTGGAATTTGTAAAATTGTATTGATATTTGTATGTGTTGATAATTTGATATTATGATTTTCTGACCTTGTTTATGTATGTAGTGCCCAATGACATATAGTTAGCAAATCCATTCGATTTTTGTGAACTTCTGTTATTGATCTTGGATATAGATTAACTTATGTATTATTATCTTCGATTCTGCTAAAATAAGCCCAATGGGCACTGGATAATAGGTTAATCACCCAAAACATAGCAATACACTTTTGAAGGTGAGGCCTACCACTTTCACGGGTATCAATACACTTTACATAGATATTAATGTATTATTTACCTATTATCACATCACTAAGCGTCTTTTAGCATTTTTTCTATTATGATAACCATTAATATTATTAATATTATTACCTAATACTATTATGCAAGGAGATAACACCAATCGGTGTCTCTACAAAATTGAAGTTATGTAAAAATTTTAATAGACCCAAAACTTTGAATTTAAAACTTTGAATTTATTACTATTTGTATAGAAGCTATTTCATTCATGTTAACAACAGATTTAAAACTTTGAATATATTCTACAATAACTGTTTCATTTCAATTTTTAAATCTAAAATAACGCTTCTAACTACTCATCTTCACAACGCAATCACCCCTTAGTAGTATATATGTGTATACATGTATACATATACATATCTAGGTGATGTTTCTGGGAACTTTTTTCAAACAGCTTCTTTTTATCTTTTCTAAATTATGATTAGATTGTTGCTAAAAAATTATTTTTAGGATTCATCTCATAGCAATGAATCTAAAAAGTACAATTCTTTTTTACTAATGCACGAAAAAATTAACTAAACACAAAAATAAAATGTTATTTTTTCTATTCTTACGCTATTTAATTATTAAATTACTCATGACAAGGGAATTGAAGAAACAAAATCTTTCAACACAAATATAAAACAATTGTAAATAAAAATAAATTCTATGGGAGAAGCTCTCCCAAAAATCACCATAGAGTTTAGAAGTGTGGGCGCTATACCGTGCTTCCCCATCGATCCTTTGGGTCAACCATGGCGCCATTCTCCAGCAAAAACTCCACAACATCGCCAAACCCTTGGCATGCGGCGACGTGCAGCGCCGTCCGATCATCAATATCTCGAAAATTCACGTCGGTGCCGGAGTTCAACAGCTCCTTTATCCCCTCCAAGTCGCCCTCATTCGCCAGGTACATCAGACTCACCCTGGGATCAATCTCCCTCTCCTCCTCCTCACCACCCACCAACTCGCCTTCGTTGTCGTCTCCATCCGCGCCACTATTCGGCGCCAATGACGACTGCTTCCCCAACGTGAACCTCACTGGCGTCGTTTTCGAATCCATCACCGAAAAACCACGAAAATCCAATAAATTAACTGTTTGGGATTGCTTAAGCCCTCGTGTTTGTGAGCAATTGAGGGTTTTAAAAACCTAGTTTGGATCTGAATTTGGTAGATGATTCGGTGGCTTGGGGGGGTGGGATATAAAAGGCAGATTGTGCTAGAGATTTGGGGAAAGAGGTGAAGTTTCAACAGAGAGGTGGACGTTGACGACTATTAATGGTGGGAGCGTTCATGAGGCCACGCGCTGGAGCGGCGCTTGCGACATTGCGAGGGTTAAGGCGTACGCTGCCGCAGCTCAGGCGGCGAAAGTACACACCGGAAGATGGCGGCGCAGGTGGTGGATGTTCACCGGAATATGACGGCGGGGAGTATTGGTCGTCGCTAGTCCCAATCTTGTACAGACTGATAGTTGTGTCAAATAAAAAATAGTTTATTTGGTGAATTATATGGCAGCTTTTAGCCCAGGACAGTCTTTGTTCGTCAACCGATTTTAAGTTAAATTGTTAATTTTTAACTTAAATTTTAAAAAATTAAAAAAAT
>JAULJZ010000009.1:7856747-7868995 GCA_032270985.1 Heliamphora pulchella | reverse complement strand
TTTTTTATTTTTTAATTAAAAATTTTTAAATAAAATTTTGTAATTAAAAAAACAAAAAATAAAAAACAAAGAAAACAAGGGGTATAAGTGTGAAAATAAAGAAATCAGGGGGTATAAGTGTGAAAATACTATTTTTCCGTCCAAAAGTTAACGGAAAGTTAACTTTTGGACCAAAGTGTTATAAAAATTAAAAAGTAAGGGGATGCAGTGATATTTCAGAGAATAGAGGGATGACAGTGATATAACCCTTAAATATAGGGAGTGTAAGTGTAATATACCCTTTTTTATAATAACACTAGAGAAAGAAGACGAAGACAACTCTACATGAAACGGACTCGTATGCTATAACTGAGTAAAATAAAATAATGCATATCCTCCACGCGCTCGTGATAACTTTCTACGGAGAGAGCTAGTCATGTCAAAGCATGGAATAATTATTCAATACTCTTGGAGCAATACTCCATTCAAATCACTGAAAGATACATATTTACATAATGAATAAAATAAAAACAAAAAGTGATAGGTCCAACTAAACACACCAATATTCGTGAAATTAGAATACCACATAAACTTGTTCTAAGAGTATTGAATATTTGCTCTAAAGCATGGGTCACCGAGTTACCTTGTTTATTAATGTGGGAACACTCTATATTTTAACTTAAAAGTTTCTTAAAAAGTTTACGTGATTGGTTTCTTATTATAATTAATTAGTTTTTTTTATATTTTTATATCTAATTTTTTGTGAAAAAGCCCAAAAATCAAAAAATTTATAAAAAATGCTAGACCAAAACACAAGATTAAACGCAGAAAACAGTTTGGAGGAATGCCTGATTTCATTTTTGAGCACCCCAATATGGGATAAATTCTCTTCCTCAGATGTAATGGCCCTGACTTCATCTACTTGACCTATGAACTTTTGACAAATACATACATACATATATATATATATATATATATATATATATATGAAAGAAGAGTACACAGCCAATATACCATTTTGAGTCATGGTTACTCAGGTGATAGGTTGAGCATACCAAAATTTTAGGCATTTAGCCCATGTTTGGTATCTTAAAAAAGCCGACTTTTTTACAAAAAAAGTTAATTTTTAAGTCATACTAATTGGTTTTTCAAAAAAGCCAACTAATTCTTTTTTTCAACTCTTAATTCTAGAAAAAAACCTATTCCCATTCCAAATACTCTATATTTTTTTAAACTAAAATTACTATAATACCCTTACTTAAAAAAATCAACCCTCACAAAAGCAAAAAAAAAAAAAAAAATACCGTATCAATATCTCAAAAATTACAACTTGAATACAAAAAGTAAGGATATATTAGACATTTGAATGAAAAGTCAAAAAGCCAAAAAACTACTATTATTTTTATTCTTTTTTTTTTCTAAAAAAGTTAACATCTTAAAAACCAAACTTTTTAGACATCCCAAACAGACCCTTGGTCTGGGTTTGGGTTTGGCCTATAACTTTGTAAAAATTGTAATCAAGAAGAGTAAATGGAATGGTTAGAAGGCAAAGGAATTCCCCTCAGAATTTACAGAGAAAGTTGTTCGGTCTTTTGTATGGATCCCCAACACACCAAGAAAGATCAAGCAATTTTTCCAGACATGCTTCTGCTCTGTCCCAACAAGGACAAAGTAACCACAAATGCCATATTTGATGTGCGAGATTAGGTTAAGAGACGAACGATAATGCCCTAAACCTCATTTGTTTTTTTAATACCATAAAATAATAGATAAAATTATATATACTATAGTATTATTTGTATGTTTTTACTGCTGAATAAGTAGAAAAGATAATTCGGAAGAGATTATTAATCTCTCAAATTCTATAAAGAATTAGTAGTCCAATCCAGTGCGAACAAACACAAAATTGCTTGAGTAGACAAAATTTGAATGATGAATCTGACATGTTTTTTTCTAGTCCAATCTGAAACTCTTATCCCTCAAAAAATGTTAGAATCAATGTCGCTGCTATCCAAACCGTTACTTCATTGCATTCCAACAAACCAAATTATAAAGTTAGTTTACAACTCTATTACTAATAGAAGGGTTCAATTAATTTGGAAGGGAAAGGGTGATAAAATGAAGAATTACAAATAAAAGAAATCAATGTTCAATAATAGAGGCTACACTAATTCATTTCTTCTATTCTAATTTATTTCTTTATTGATCCACCACAAACCTTGTAAGCTACAGAATGTGACTAATAAACACTAGTAATCTAATGAACTCTGCACTGAAGCCTTCAGGACCATCAAATATGATTTTCCTTGAACTAACTTGGCGACTTAGCCGAAAGACACTTTCCACAGGAGACAAATCTCAGCAATGTTCGTGGTTTCCTCGTCCTAATCTTCATACGAGAAAGCTGCACAAGGTAAAAGCTACAAATGAATAACCGAAAACAAATCAAAAGTTAACAGTAAAATTTGTAACCTCTAGGCCCCAACTACATAACTTCCACGCAATTACTAATTCATTGCAATTCAGATAATGATCAAAAGTCTAAGAAACAAATTGCGGTAGTGGAAGACCTTTTATAACTTTCAGACTAGAATTATGCGCTAAGAGGAAGGCTTTTACCCTTGCAGTTCATTCTAGATATAATATGTCAGAAGGGGCAGATAAATGGAACATATATGGTATGATGTGTTTTATATTCATTTCACTAATAGCAACAATTATGGGTCTTATCTGACTTGTATGCAGATAAGGGCCCAGCTATGGATAGTAGAGTATTGAACCATCATGGGAGCTGAATAGTGAGTCAATAACATCCCAGGCAGTTTTATCCCAGTGGAGTCTATGCATTTATTCAATGAAGATGTCTATCAAGAACCAAGCATAAGAATATCTCATTGATTCATCAGCCAACATGAATACAAATTATTGTTGAAATGTTCATATTCAAATGTGTAAGTTAAATGAGGTAGGACGATTGCTCTGTTGCCAAATGCCGAGCATTTTTTTTTTTTTTGATAACCCAGGAACTCGTCCCATAAAGAGCCGCTTTGAACCCACCCTAGAACGGTAAACCCAGGAAAACGCAAACTCACCCACAAGACCCGCACGCTGGATGAGACAGGAGCAGGAATTGAACACAAACTAACCGTTGGACTACCCTGACGGCTTTGCCTAGCCTTAGTTACAAATGGTTATATACTAATAAAATCAATTGCCGTACCAATCTAATTAGATCTTCTCACTACAGGACCTGCAAGTTATTAGCACATGGAAAGAAACAAATATTCTAAAATTTCTACAGTTCAAAGAAAGTGAATTTTTTAGACTTTGCTATACGATTATATAACAGATTTATCACAAATTACCTTCCGGCGAGTTACTCTAGATGCCTTCCAGCAAAGCAAGCTTCTTGATCTCGGTTCCAGTTTCCTATATAAACCAAGAAATGTCAAAGCCATTTCAATGACCATAATCCATAGCAAAAAGATCATTATTCTGTCATCCAAATTAAGCACATGTAGCTTTTATGACAATATGCCCTCGGAAAAACACTATCGATCAAATTGTAGCATGTTTACTCATTGTCAACATCAATAAGGGCTTCTTAAAAAGATGAACCTTTTCAAGAAGACATCTTTTTGGTACGGAACAAGTGCATTAGATAGAAATAAGTTGAAAAAAAAAAGTAAAGAAAAGGGAATACTTTTTAAGTATGATATACAACTCAACTGTATTTGAGATCAAGTTGACAAGAAAATCTCACACTCCATTTCTAATTTCACTTTTTAGTGCTTTGCTAGATAACAAGGAACTTCAAGCCCCAAGATTAAGTCTAAGAGACCTATTGCATAGTAATTGCCCTACAGGTCCACTGGCACATCCATATTGATGGATCTGGTCATTCAAAATCATTAGCCTCTTCGCAGTTTTTCTATTGTTCTCGTTAAATAAGAGGTTTAGTTCTTGCTTGTCACTAGTCTACCGCTCTACATATCCTCCCGTGCTCCCTATGACAAGGTTTTAGAAGTAAGAATGAAACAAAAGTGCCGGAAAAGATAAGAGCATCAGAATACATACAGATTCTCTTGTTCAAGCCTGTCAGCAATAGAAACTGCTTTGTGTTTTTGCCATCCATTTCGCTGTGTGCACCCTTCTGCCTGCTGAATTACATGTGCAAGGGACACCTTGCTTCTCACAAGGCTTCGACTCCGATTCTGTTCACCTACCTTTCTTCGTTCTGGTAAAGAAGCTATAGTAGATTTCTTATTTGAAGCTTCTGCGTCTCCTATCCAAGCGGTTTCCGAATCTCTTCTACCATGCTGTGTGTTCTTATCTTTATGCTCATTACCATCCGGTTCTCCAGGAGAAGCAATTTCAACAATTTCACTCCTTCCCAATCCAAGTGGGTCAGACGGCGATACCTGGACTCGAGTTAAACCATTTCTGACTTTCGGAACCTTTATGCCGGTATCATTGCATGCTACCATAGCCATACTAGTACATGGTAACACAAGTGGCTTGTTAATCCCGGCCCTTGCATCTTTATGTAATTCACATCTGATTTCAATTGTCAGAGGAAACCCAATAACAGACTCGAATGCTTGTGATATGAGTGGCCTATACTTCTCTGCCTTGGATTTTGTCACGTGTGAACTGAACATCAACTGAGCAGTTGGGGCTGCAAGAAAGAAGAACTAATTAAACAGATCACGAGCTGTCCTACAAATATATATATGTATTTTTTTTTTTTTTTTTTGGGCGGGGGGGGGTAGGGAGCAATACATCTGTGAATTGGCACACCAAAAATGTATTTATCAAAACAATCCAAACATAGGATTAAGGAAATATACAGGAGGTATATCTCCCAACAGCAATAGTATTAGTGTTGAAAATAACTTGAGAATAATTTGAGAATACAGAAAGATGCAGATCAAGCAACCAGCAGAATGCCATTCCAGAAGCAGTAAATATGAAATTACAATTGACCAGTGCGCCAAAATTTCCAACCAAACCTACCAAAAATGCATTAAGTAAATTGTGAACAAAGACAACAATGCTTTACTTGTTTCCAATAATGTTCAGTCATTAGTAGACAGGTCACTCATCAACTCATAAACAATAAACACGGAGATATTCAGTAGTGTGACAAAGCAAGAAACACAAGATGAATTATAACAAGGTGCCGAGGTCTACTTTACTGTCTTACCTGGAATAAGGATTTTGGTTCGTCTGAGGTGGATATAATTGGGAAAACATGCAGATGGGGACTATGCTAACAAAATAGCACAAGAATATATTGTACAAATGCTAACTAAAGGCATTCTGGATTCGCTTGAGAGTAGTGTGAGAAATTTGTCACAAGCGGATATGCTATAAAATGTAAGCAATTACTGACTCTAAAACCCTATTGTAAACTCCTTTTTGAAGTCCAAGAACTTGATTTTTAATGTCTCCAACCCATCTCTGAATGTCAAAGAGAAAAAGGGCAAGGCCCAAAGGAATAGATTGAATTGAGTGATCCGCCCTTCTTCCATTTATAAAATAGTAAGTGCACAAATTTTATTATCGGCTAAAATAACCACATTCTTGCATCTAGGACTTTAACCTTCTCATCATTCACTCCATGTTTAGTAATATGAATTGTTGTCTCTTATTAGAGGCTACTTGATAATATAGAATATAGAGTCTACTTGATAATAATATACGAAAAAAGAAAACGTGCTCAACTTCTACTCTGCAATGTTTATCTAAATGTGAAAATACTTTTTTAATAAATTCAAGTAGTCAAAAGTATGTCTTCTACAATAAAAAAACACAAGAAACTACTAGATTGTTTGACCCTCATCTCAACCCCACCCCAAAGAAAAGAAGAAAAAAGGTTGCACCCTGTGCACAAGGATCCTGCTTCACAGCATGGTTGTGAAAATGTACTAGGTGGGCAGCTTACCCCTCCTTTTTGCAAGGAAGATGATTACTTTGATTGAACTTGTGCAACTATCGAATAAATTCCAAAGGTTGTGTCCTTTTTGTGCTTTATAGTACATTTCTTTTATAAGTAAATATATTAGATTAAAACAAGGCATAAAGGGTATGTTGACCGTATACAAAAGTTCCGCAAAAGAAGCACATATAAGCATATCAACCCAAAAAGGTGCATCTCAAAGGACTCAATAAAATCTACTATATCAAAAATTAACTGCGTTCCTCCTACAAATAACCAACTATACAAATTACTAGGAGAACACCCTTCAACCTATATAACAGGAACTCAACTCCATGAAAAGATCTTTTATTCTGTTCCATCCAAAGTAACCGCATCATGCAAACAACCTCCTTCTACTCATTGACACTCTAAGCCCTGTCCTCCCCACCAAAATGCCAACAACCTCCTTCTCAAACACCAAATCAATCCCAAAAAAGGAACAAAATGAACTCCCACTACCCCCTTGCAAAGGCACAGTGAATAAGAAGATATTCAGCAGACTGTCACGGCCTTGGGTTTTTCCCAGCCAACCGTGCGGCACTTAGACGTTCACGTTCGACCCTTGTGTGCGCTAAGTCAATCTTCTTGCCTAAGAACTCCAAAAGACTAGACAAGATGGGTACACGAGACTTAGGAAGAATGAAGAGAACTTTACTTTGAGAGAGATTACAACTTGAGAATGTTTCTTGGTGAGTGCCTTGGCCAAATGAGGCCACCTCCTTATATAGGCACCTCCCATTACAATGAATGGCTAAAATCTAAACACATGTCAATGATCTAATGGCTGGAAAAATCTAGAACCATGCTCTAGAAGCTTCCCACCTCCCCTTAAGGGAATGATCTATCCTATTCTAGAATAATCTATACTATTCCATGTATTTACAAATGCTAGATATTCCTAGAGTTCTCTAGAATAATCTACATCCCTCCGGAACACTCTAGGTATTTGAAGGTTCTCCCATGTGCTACATTTTTCTAGGACGTTCCAAAATCTTCTATGAACCTCCTGTGCCACATTCTAGCATTCTCCATGCTTGAAGACTGGCGAGTTGTGACACTCTCCCCCACCCAATCTGGCAACGCCCTCGTCGCATTCCTTTTTAAATCATTATATAAGATCTCAGAATTGCGACGAGTCTTCAGCTGCTTCCCAACTTGCCTTGCTATTTGGCAAGCCTTTCCACTTAACCAAGTACTCGAGCCTTGGTTGTTCGTTCTTCTTTAGGATGGCCTGCTCTGCCAGAATGCACTCATCGTGCCTTATTTCCCCATTTGCTTTCCCTGGCATTAGGTCTTTTTCAAGCCACA
This sequence comes from Heliamphora pulchella, assembly GCA_032270985.1. Lineage (NCBI taxonomy): Eukaryota > Viridiplantae > Streptophyta > Magnoliopsida > Ericales > Sarraceniaceae > Heliamphora > Heliamphora pulchella. The sequence goes on along the minus strand of JAULJZ010000009.1, from coordinate 7,861,725 downwards.
TGCCGGGTAGTAAGCTCATGTTCAGACTTAGCTTAGCCTTTGTGGAAATTATGTATGGATCTCCCTCTAGGATGCATAACGTGTTCTGTCGAGGGAATATAACCGCGTTGTGTTGCCGCAAGAATTCCATGCCTAGGACAATGTGGTAGTCGTCAAGCGGCGCCACGGAGAAGTCCACCTTTCCTCTCAAGTTGCCTAAGTGTAGCTCTACCCCACGAGCTATGCCATCCAAAGGCCTAGGCGTGGCGTAGACTGTCTTCAGGCGTGGCGTAGACTGTCTTCAGCATTCCCTGTTCTCTTTCGACCTTGAGTCCAAGGCGCTTAGCTTCGTCCCCTTTAATGAAATTGTGTGACGCACCCGTGTCTACCATAACTTGGCCTATCTTTCCATTGATGTGGGTATCTACGCACATCAACGATTTGTCCTTTATGCTTGCTTGCTCCGGATTAGCCTTGACGGCATTGAGTGGTTGGATTGCCCCCACTTATGCATGCTCTTGGGTCTCCCGCTTGGTAATCAAGGCGTTGAGGGCCTCTCTCTTCGGACATTCCCTCGCGCAGTGCAGTTCGTCACACAAAAAGCACTTATTGGGCTTGAATCCGTATTTGCCTTTGCCCTCTTTACCGGTTGGGGGTTTTCCAGTCCCTTTTCTTCGATGGTGATGGCCTTCCTCCTAGTCTTCCACACCTTCACTATGATTTCCTTTGGATGTCTTGGCCTTCTCACCCTTGGTATACTCAATCAATGATTCTGCTAATGCCATAGCCGTTGCAAGATCTTGCAACGTAGTTCTTGCTCCGCCCATGGTTGTAGATTATCCAAGAAGTTAAACAATAGTTCTTCGTCAGTCATATTCGGGATCTTCAGCATTAGAGTAGAAAATTCCTTTACGTAGTCCCGAATAGACGTAGTATGTTTGAGATTTTTCATGTCCTTCCTGGCTTGATAGGCCATATCCTCAGGATATAATTTCTTCTTTAGTTCTCTCTTAAAGTCACCCCATGAATCTATAGTGCATGTACCTTTTTCAATGTCAGCGTGTCTCCTACGCCACTATAGAGTTGCCACGTTGGTGAGGTAAAGGGTAACAGTCCTTACTTTGGCACCTTCGTCCGTCAGTGCCATCGCCTCGAAATTTCGTTCCATATGCTAGAGGTAGTTGTCCACTTCCTTGGCATCTCGCTTTCCGTCGAAAGGCTTCGATTTCGGCACCTCCACCTTAGTAATCCCCGATGAGACCATAGCTCCCTAGGCTATAGCCTTCTTGCACACCACCATGTCTTCATGAAGCTCATCCAACCGAGCTTCGAAAGCTGTGAGCATAGCCAACACTTTTTCCTGGCAGGTTACGTTGCCCTGATGCACATCATGAGCCACGGAGTTTACTGTAGCCAGCATGTCATTCTTGAGGTCCTCGATCTTTCCCTTTAGATCTTCTACCTCCTAATGCATGCTCTGCTCCAACAGGTCAAGCCGATCTCTCGTGTCGGCCACAACAATTTCTACATTTGCAAGTCGTGCATTCATAGCCACAACATCACGAGACTTGTCCTTCCACCCCTTCGTGTTAGCATCCCTTCCCCCGGGGGCTTGCTCGTTCACCATGTCGTCCACACTCGAAGACATCGTACCTCCTCCTTCCTTAGTCACGTAGCCTTCGTTACCTGCTCTCATACAACGTGTCACAACCTTGGGTTTTTCCAAGCCAACCGTGAGGCACTTAGATGCTCACATCAACCCTTGTGTGCGCTAAGTCAGCCTTCCTGCCTAAGAACTCCGAAAGACTAGATAAGATGGGTCCACGGGACTTAGGAAGAATGGAGAGAACTTCACTTTGAGAGAGATTACAACTTGAGAATGTTTCTTGGTGAGTGCTTTCTCAAACGAGGCCACCTCCTTATATAGGCACCTCCCATTACAATAAATGGCTAAGATCTAAACGCATGTCAACGACCTAACGGCTAGGAAAGTTCCAGAACCATGCTCTAAAAGCTTCCCACCTCCTCAAGGGAATGATCTATCATATTCTAGAATAATCTATACCATTCCATGTATTTACAAATGCTAAATATTCCAAGAGTTCTCTAGAATAATCTACATCTCTCCGAAACACTCTAGGTACTTGAAGGTTCTCCCATATGCTAGATTCTTCTAGGACGTTCCGGTATCTTCTATAAACCTCCTGTGCCATATTCTAGCATTCTCTATACTTGAAGACTGGCGGGTTGTAACAAGACGCACCCTACTTGCATAGACAACACCACTTCACCAACACATACTCCCTTCAAATAAGATTATCTATAGTAAGAATCATAGTGTGCATAAAAGACCAACAGAAAAAAGCCACCTTCAAGGGAGCACCTACCTTCCAAATGTTCCTCCAAGGAAAAGGCCCACTTTGGTTTCCCAAACGGCACCCATAAAAGTAATTGACTAAAAATCTTCCGCTGTGGACCCTTTCCATTTAACTAAATTCATTTCACCAACCCCACCTCTACGGTCATACAAGAGACCTAAAAGAGAATGTAACTGGTATATCTCCCTCTCCTAGTCCAGAGCATCCTTTTTCAATCCTATGTCCAAGAGGCACTAATTAGAGACCCTTTTAAGCAAAGTCCACAACAAGAGCATCCTTAACCCTAGCCATGGCGAAAATATTTGGGAACTCCATGGCAAGAGCCACATCCCAATACCAAATGTGCAACTAAAAACAAACTCGGTCTTTGCTCCCAACATAAAAAAAGATATGCTTCCAGAATTCATCCCACCCTTTAGAAATACTCTTCCATAAACATTTGTCGTAAGAGGTACCTATTGAGTTCCCCAATCACTCAATATCTCTTTGCTCCCAACATAAAAAAAGATATGCTTCCAGAATTCATCCCACCCTTTAGAAATACTCTTCCATAAACATTTGTCGTAAGAGGTACCTATTGAGTTCCCCAATCACTCTTAAGGACCCGTACTTACACAGAATAACCCACCTCCAACAACCATTTCCCTCAACAATATATCTCCACTGTCACTTCCCTAGAAGAACTTTATTAAAAGAAATCAACCATCTGATGCCAAGTCCCCATCCTTTACAGGGGACCAAACCGTATTCCAGTCACCAAGTGATACCTGAAGTAATCCCCAAATCAGCCTACAAAAAATCCATCTTCAATTTCTCTAACCTCCACGCTACTGACCTTGGGATAGTGTTAAGAGATATAAAGTAGGTCAGGAGACTATATAGTACTTCTCAGGAAAGTAAGCCTACTTTCGTTTTGAAAGATACAGACACCTCCACCCTACTAACATCCTCTGAAATCTCTCAACCACCCCATCCTAAATTGACAATGCCTTGAAAAAAGCCCCCAACGGCAACCAGAGATAGGTGATAGAGAGAGCACCTGCAGAACAGGCCAAAATAGCTCTAAGATCTCTACATTCAAACCATCACCAATCGGGATAATCTTTGATTTTGACAAATTCACTTGAGACCAAACACAACTTCAAAGTAACGAAGGACACAATGTAGGTAACCCAACTGAGCAGGCTCAGCACCAGTGAAGACCAAAGTGTCATCTACATAGAGAAGGTGAGAGATGACAACGAGGCACCACCCACCAAACCGACCTAAAATCCTTGAAACAAACCTCCCTGCTCAGCAAAACAGATCAAATAGCTGAGCCTCCATCACAACAATAAACAACTGTGAGGATAAGGATCCCTTGCCTCAACCTCTTGAACTCTAAAAGAAATCAGCTAGGGAGCCATTAACAAGCACTGAGAGGCATGCTAAAGAGACACAAACCTGTTCCACGACCTCCACCTTTCCCCAAAACCCATCCTCTACAGCTAATATAATAAAAAGTTCCAATTCACATGATTATAAGCTTTCTAAATATCCAGCTTACAAATAACACCAGGGATTGTAGACCGTAGCCTGGAGTTAAAGACACCCATTAGCCACCAGCACAGCATCTAGGATCTACCTCCCTCTTACAAACGAATTTTGTGACTTTGAAATCACCGGATCAAAAACTCTCTTGAGTCTGGAAGCCAACACCTTAGCCAAAAAATTTTATTGGTTGAGCCTACAAACTAATGATTATAAAGTCTACAATATCCTCCGCCCCTCCCATCTTAGGAACTAAGGTAATAAAAAAGTTGTTAAGACTCCTCTCAAAGAACCCATGAGTACAAAAGAAATGGAACAAACCCCTGACCTCCACCTTGATAGCATCCCAACAATGCTGGAAAAAAGTCATAGTGACCCCATCAGAGGCCTTAGAGCCTTATCCCCGCTCAACTCTCCCCGAGCCCTGACTACTTCCTCCTTAGTGAAAGGTTGCTCCAACAACTCTGCCTCATGAACAGCGATAGAATCAATCTATAGTCCATCTAAATGTGGCCTCCAACCACCCTCCTCCTAAAAAAGATGACGATAAAACTGAGTAATCCCCTCTATTGTCACTCTCCTCAGATAAAGCATCCCATTAATACGCACAATCCCAATCAATTTTGTCCACTTGTGAGCTGTGAGTAACCCATGATATAACGGTGTCATACCACATCACACCATCCCACTAAGGCTCCGAAGGTACAACCTACAAGGCGCTAAAGGTACAACCTCCAAAGGTACAACCTAAAATATACGTTAATCCGAGATTGAGAGTAAGACCCGGATCACCTCGGGACCACTAAGAGGATAAGTAGATTGGAGGCTAGAGTTAGGTTCACCAAGGTTGCTTGGCCGAACCACGAAGTTGGCTCCACCTTGACCACCTCGGGACAGAGGGGTCTGATCATTCCAGTTGGGCCTGACCATTTCGGCTTGACCATTTTGTCACTCTGCCATTGACCACCTAGGGATGTTGACGTATCGCAACTACTTCTGATACAGGTGCCACGCAGCCAAGGTTTTAAATCGCGGTATCGGCCGGCGTAACGGTCGCGGTCGCGTGTAACGGATATCGGGCGTATCGGTCA
>JAULJZ010000009.1:7843274-7856647 GCA_032270985.1 Heliamphora pulchella | reverse complement strand
ACTATCTTATAAGATCTACACAAAATATTAAAGGAATTCAGTAGTAATTGTGGATAAGGCCATTCACCTCTGGGTCATATGTAAACTATCTTATAAGATCTACACAAAATATTAAAGGAATTCAGTAGTAATTGTGGATAAGGCCATTCACCTCTGGGTCATATGTAAACTATCTTATAAGATCTACACAAAATATTAAAGGAATTCAGTAGTAATTGTGGATAAGGCCATTCACCTCTGGGTCAATCCCGCTCCGCTATCCCAAAAAAAAGTTGGTTCCGACACAACCCAATTTCATTAGTTCAGTTGGCTACGACCCAACCCAACTCTACTAGCTCATGAGGAGTTGGCTCCGACCATAGTTATGAATAACGTACCAATGTTACGTGGATCGCAGAACGATACGGAACGTGGAATGGGAATGGGAACAGGAACGTGGTACATTATACCCTCGGAACGTGGTACGGTGGGAGTAGGCTTCTTCGGTTCGCTAATTGGAACGAAATACGTTTGTTTGGAACGTGAAATGATATTTTAAACCATTTAATAGTATTTTTATATTGTGATTTAATAGTATCAACATTCAACAATTTATATTTTTTCCTCAATGTAATTGTAGAAATTTACTTGAAAAAGAAAATTATTTAGTGTGATACTTTGTTGATTTGTTCAACCTTGGCTTCTAAAAATAAATTATTCTGTGTGTGATAGTTTACGAATTTTAGTAATTTAACTATAATATTAGGTGGCAATTTTTAATAAGATACAAGTGCAAATAACACATTATACCTCTACGTTGAGGTTACACAATATCAAAACCCATTTTAATTTGTTCCAGCAGTATCCCAAATTCCAACCTTTGATGATTCGTTTTCCAAGACTGAAGAACTGTTGAAGTCTTGGTTCCAAAAAAAACCTTCCAAAAAACCTTTGATGATTCGCTTTCCAAAATGAAGAATTGTTGAAGCCTTCGCTCCAAAGAAACCCTTCGTTTTCCAAAAAACCATTCGTTAACAGCAAAATTAGAGAACCCTTCAAGATCGAAGGAGTTCGACAATGCCTTTAAGATCGACGATTCCTTCAAGATCGAGATCGACGATGCCTTCAAGTTCAATCGAGATTAATGATGTTTTCGAAACCCATCAACGACGACGACGATCTAGTCGACGATGGTGAATAACATTAAAGAAGTCATCAACAAGAACGATCCGGTCGACAAACCAACATTGGTGAATTTAACTCCTTTGATTCACTTTTTTTGCCTTTGCATGTCGATCAAGACTCTTTTACACGTCTTTATTTGCCATTTTATGCTCTGTGTTTTATCGGAACGCCCTAAGGTACATTCCAAATCGCGATCGATCCGCGATTGAGACCGTGCAATCCAGATCACAAAACGCTACATATGTCGCGATTTCTGGTAATCCTGTACTGTTCCATACCGTCCGATACATACCGTTTTGAGCAAAACCAGTACACTAACTGCTTAATTCCATACCGTTCAAAATACTAGTCAATTTACTCGGTATTTTATCGGTACCGATATGTACCGTAACAGTAAAAAAAAGAATAAGAAAGAAAGAACAGTACGCTATCCGGTACGGTAGTCAAAACATTAGCTCCAAACCCAACTCAGTTCTCCTAGTTCAAGAGGGGTTGGTTCCAAATAACCCCTCCGCTTGATCAAGAGAGTTTGTTATTCCTATATTGGAAGCAAGGCCTAAAAGACTTTGCTCCCTCAAGAGGATTGTACCTTAGAGGCTAGAGTTGAGAATTCATCAAAGTTGCTTAGCTCGTCCCACCACGAGGGTGGCTCCATTTTGGCAACCTTACATAGAGAGGAGCATTGAATCAAGAGACAACAAGTACATTGAACTCTGAGAAATATGGTGCTCGGAAGCTCGGCAATAGGAAGAGCACGCGCTCCCTTGTCATGTCGGATTATTGAGTATCAGAGGCTTCCGCTGGCAGCTGACTTAGCTAGTACGTTTAGGTTGTTGCTCTAAGGGAAAGACTTTACCCACCCTTTGGTGGTAGTGAACCTAGGCTCCCTTGGCTCCTGTTAGTCAAGGTATTTTTGTAATGTCTTTGAGATGATAGTAATATCCATACATGTGGGGTGTAAGGTACCCCAAATGAACTTTGACTATCAAATTTGCTCCATTTGTTCCTTAACATTAATTGCCACTGGCGAAGATACCCTATTTCAAATGGGTGAGATGACAAAGTCCAATATCCATCCTATTTCAAATGGGTGAGATGACAAAGTCCAATATCCTTGAAGAGAGTGCGCCTACTCACAAGCATGGATTCAAAAACAAATAATTTAAACCATTCAAACTACATAAGTTTTCGATTATTACTACCAATGAAAAAGCCAAACAAAATTAAACAGCTACATTCACCAAATCAAGGTGATCACTTTATACAAAAACCATAAAAACAATGGAAGATTTTTCAGAAGTATGAGAATAGGGATAGGGCATAAACTAAGATAAGAAATGGGCAGGATTAAGAAGTACCTGCACTAAAGCTGACTGAAATCAATTTTCCTTCTTGATACACAAACTCTTTTATGCTACTTATCTGAATCTTTTCAAGCACCTCCAACCAAATTTCTTCAATTTCCTTCTGGACTCTAGCTGTCAATGGACTGCCACTTGCTCTATTCATATCCGCAGAAAGTGTGAATGCACGTTGAGGAACCATCCCATTCACAGTATGCCTTCTTCTATCTATAGTATTACCTTTCAGTTTATCATTACGATAAGCATCAGAAGTACTTCCAGTTTGAAGGTTTTCTACCCTGGTATCATTCATTGACAGTCTTCCCTCACTATTGGGTATCTCAGCATGCTCAGTATCACTCTTCCTCAGCCTCTCTCTTCCGCCAGCATTTCTTCGGACCAAGGGACTAGGATTAAAACTAGTGTCTACAGAGGGACTGGGCAACATATATTGCTGATCAGGAGCAAGTTGCAGCATTGCAGCCGTTAGCCATGTTAATCTGTCGTTTGACATTCTCAGCTGTTTTTCTGCTTCAGATAATGTTCTCAGAGCTTGACGTAACTTTTCCATATCCTCTTTCGATACTGAAACCAGAAAGTTCTTTCTGTCAGTCAAAGAAAAAGAAATTCAAATTGTACTGGAATCCAGGACACTCTTCCCCCCCCTCCGGAATTTTAAACAACAAATATTTAACTTTGGAATGATATCTGAAGCCAAAAGTAATAACAATAATTCTCTTAAACACTAATATTCTTCAGATTAGTTGAGAAAATTAGTATGATTATTAATCTCATTACTATTAAGAGTCATAGAATAAACAGAGGTTAATATGCTCAAGCACCAAGAATCCAAATTTAGATTATGGAGTTGTTGTTGCATCAAAATCAATGAATTAGGCATTATTATCACCAATACAATCTTGTACTTACAAGCTTGTCTTCGGAAGAACTTCCTTCTAGGCCTTTCTTTTGTCAAATCATAGCTACCAGCCAGAATATCAGTGATTACTGTAGCAAGTTGTGACATTAAAGCTAATGGCTCAACACCAGATTCCATAATCTCCCTCAAATTCTTCACAGTGTTAACTGTGTCCGCTGATAATGCTAAATCAAGTAGATCTACCAACTTCTCATCAGATATTAGTCCAACCTATAGAAAGGACAAATTAGTCTTCTATAAATTCATATGTAGCAATCACATAAACAAATTACAGAGAAAAGGCTGTGAATATTCAGTATAAAAGCAATTTGCATAAAAATATTCAAAACATTCATTGCTGATAAGCATACTCAATTTCATCTCACTCAAAAATCTATCAAGTATTGATTTATGTGAACTTGGCATTGTAACTAATCATCAATTACAAGCTTTGGAACTTTTTTATCATTTTGAGAAAGAAAAAAAAATTGGTCCAAGAAAAAATCTAATTCTTAGTCAATAATTAGACAGAAAACAATGTTCAGGTAAGCTTATCTTTGCCTTTTAACAATAACTCACTACTAATATTTATGCTGAAACTGAAGCTTTCCTTTATCACCTGAGTTGAATGCTAGCACTTAGCAGTGCAATCTTTGCTTGGGTAGATTTGAATATGGTATTCAAAGTTCTAGTCAATCTAATTACCACTTCTCTTCTCCTCATTCAAAACTGGTGGATTCATTGGTTGCAATTCTCTCCCATATTTAGGAATGTAAGAAGCTATCAACTGATATTTTTCGAGAGTTTGATAATACATTATTTGGCATTTTCCTAACCGCTTATGTTTCTAGGATCAGTGGTGCTCTAACATGGTATCATAACATGCTATCAAAGCTCTGGTTCGGGGAGATTTTAGCATAGAACACAACATACCATAGAAAATAATTGAATAGAATGAAGCTGATGTTTCTCAGTACTTTTAATTTTTTAACCATCACATAAGGATGCAAAACAGGAGTTCCATGAATCTAGGATTTATTGATTTGAAAATTAGCATTTAGCATCTGCACAAATTATAAACTACTTAACAACTTCAAAAATAAAATACTAATAACAACAAAGTGAGTCATTTTTAGACAATTAACTTAGTTGGAAAGATCAAAACATGATTAAGTGCAAATTCCCCATAGGAAAAAGATTTAATGAAGTTGTTCTGATCATCCAAATACCAAATTGCCAAATGGCGTATATTTTGCAGACTGAGTTATAAACTTATGCAGCTAAACAATTGGTCATTATACTTCTTTTACCTATTCAGCATAGAATGCCATGTGAACTATTTACACACACACACACACACACACACACACACACACCAAACTAAAGCAAAAGGCCCTTCTTAACAGAAATATAGTACTAACAGTTCAATCCAAAATCCTTGTAAAATCTTAAAGAAAATTGATAATGTTTCTGTGTTTTGGCAAAAAAAAAAGACAAATCTTTGAAATTCATCCAACAATAGTGAAGGATTAAAAATAATCACAATAACCTAAAGAACACAGCAAAAAAAGGGGGAAATAAAAATAAAAACATTATCAGAAAACTTTCACAGTCAGTCCATTATTAAGGCATTCACTTTCATTGAGGCAATGTAACAGATACGAGTTAACTTTGAAAACCTTTGTTAGCAAAACAACAAACAAAACTGCCTCACCATAAACTGTCACATAGGCAGAATTTGTTACTTTTCACTAAAGGTAAGCAGAATAGGCAGCACCTCCAAATCAACAGTTAAAACAGTTCTTGCAAGTTGCAACATTTGTTTTATTATATATATATATATATATATATATATATTGCAACATTAAAATCTATTGTTTGGCATATGAAAGAAAGAAAACTATGTAAAACACAATTTAGACAGCAAGAATGTTACAAAAAGGCAGGTGTTACAAACAAAAGAATGATACTGTTTGCCCTAGGAAACTCAGTAGCTGAATGGACATAAATATGGCGCTATATTATCGAGCTTAACGAACAAGAATATTCAACAGCATTGTTAATCAGTTCTGCAATATTCCCTAAGATAAGACATGTGGAATAATAATGAAAAATATTATTACTTTTTGGCACCTGAACGACCAAACTTACCAGTTCCTGAACCAGAGGAACAGAGATCCTCAGGCCAAGCAAACTCAACTGCTCAACAGTCATCTCAGCATCCCTCAAAGATCCATCTGACCTGGATGCAATAAGCTTTAGCGCATCCTTATCAATTTCTATATCTTCTTTGGTTGTGATCCACTGCAAAGCACATATAATATCTGAGTCCTTCAACTTGGGAAAAAAGAATTTCTGGCACCTGGAGATGATTAGATGAGGCAAAACATCAAGAGTCGAACAGACAAGGACAAAAACCACACGCCTAGGTGCTCGATCAATGACCTTTGATACAGCAGTCCAGCAATCAGGAGACAGAGTATCACAATCGTCAAAAATAAATACTCTGTACTGTGATGGCAGGTGGGAAACTATCATATTGTCAAGTAGATCCATAATGCTCTCAAAGACAACATTAGTGACCGGACCTACTTCCCTTATATTTCGGCTCTTACCCACATCAAAGGAAATGCAAGAATTGCAGAATCCACATGGTTTAGGCTGCTCCACAGACTGGCAGTTCAAAGCTCTGGCAAATATCCGTGCGCAAGATGTTTTACCTGTGCCATGAGGTCCATAAAACACATATAGCAAGCCAACCTTCCTTCGAACAACAGCATTTGAAAGAGCTTGCACTACCAAATTCTGCCCCACCAGATCTCCGAAGGTTCTTGGCATGTATTTCTGAGTCAGGTTCTGTTGTCTACCATTGCAATGCCTTCTAAACTTGTGTTGATCGCCAGATCTAGCTTCCGAAGCAAGGTCAGAATCAATTTCGAGCTTTAATATATTATCAGCAAAAATACCCAACTCCCCAGAATAATCATGCATCCAAGCAGTATTGTCAGTACTTTCCTGGGATCCAGATGCCTCCACTAGCAGAGGCATTGCTTCTGCATCATATTTAATAGACGAGCTCGAGTAATCAGACATTACAGGCATATCACAAACACCTCTCCCTTGAGGAACTGGACCGCCTTTCTTTAATTTTGAGTCAGACAAACCACAAGCCAAACTTCTGCCAGCCATATCAAGAATAGATTTTCCCCTGTGATGAATTCTTGACCAATTCCAAGGAATGCCACACCCATTTCTGGGAGCCCTTGTGACATTCTGTTCATGATATACTTCTTCTCCCTCCTCCATGTAGGTTGGGCGAACTGAACTTTGGGCTAATGTATTAGAGGCCACAGACATGTCATTTTGAGCACCAGAATCTCTTGAAGCTTTAACAGTCCGACTTCTCCTTGTTCCTCGAAACTTGCGCCTCTGTACCCTCTTCAGTCCACTACAGTAGCCGCCATGAATGCTAGCTTGTGCTTCCTCACCCATTAGCTCATTTTGGTTGTGATTATAATGTACATGGATATGTGCTGATGCTACATCATCACCATCCATAGGAACCTCGTTCAACTGTTCAGAGAGGATCTTGAGGTGAGCATCTTCTCTGTGCCTCCCATTTTGCTTCATGTTCTTATCATTCGGTTCAGAGTTTTCCGAAACATCATCATGAATCAAACAATTACCACCCTGTAGATGCTCGTCCCTGCCACCCCTTAGGTCAGTCCCCAAGTCTCTTTGACTCAATTCACCTCTCTTATTCCTTCTGCTGGGTTCCCGAATTCGCACTCCACTCTTGCTACTACGGTCACTCACCAAAGTGGCCCCATCATTTCGCCCACTTGCCTCACAAGGAGTACCTTCTACTCTCAGTAAACTAGCTAAGAGTGGTGAACTTCCGGACACCCTTCTACCATGCCTGCGAGGTTCAATGTCCACTGACCGTCTTCCATTAACCATCATGGCATCCTTTGCTTGTCTTCTAGAAATCAGATCAGCTACAAAAGGAGAATGCCATGAGGGCGGACTTGCAGAAGGATCCCTGAGAGACCGCGACCTCTGAAGGACAACAAGGTCCCTCATGAGCGATCTATCAGCCAGTATAGGGCTGTGCTTATGCATATGGTTCTTCAAATGAATACAATTTGTCAAATGGATATGGTTGCGTAGATGATCACTAATATGACCATTTGCATCTTTTAGTATCCGGTCACCAACAACCCTGGTCATGATCAGAACATAAATGGGTCCAATAACGGAAATTTTCCCAGAATAAGGCAAGATTTCAGCAAATACACCATTTTTTTTTATTGATTTATGCTTCCTAAACTTCTCAATGATGGCATTACAAGGGCAACAAAACCCATAAACCCACCATCGATTATATCCCAATACATCCCATAACGTATCTTGAAGCCAAAATTAATGCCCAAATCCAAGCTATCCAGATTCCCTCATCACAAACCCATCAACAATTCACGAGTATATCTTACATTTGCAAAAATCAACACTACATAGCAATTTTCAAAACACCAAAAAAGTCGTGCTGTGAAAGCTCCAAAATTCAAAACGCTGCTTCACAGAAAGTGGCATTACCATTTACCAACTACATCAAAACTTGCGATAGAATAAGCTGAACCCACACAAACAAACACCGAACACAAAAAATGCCGAAGAGACCAACCAATCTTTTCTGAAACCCAGAAGCAATCGCACAGCTCTGTGTTTTAGCTTGTTAAAAGGTCATTGATTTTTGCAGAATGGCAAAGAGCAAAAGAAATGGTGGGTATTCAAGAATGTTATGAACTGAAAAGGGTCGAGAGAGAGAGAGAGAGAGAGAGAGAGAGAGAGGGCTCGTAGAAAACTACGTTCACCTGAATCCGAGGCAAGCGACCCGTTTCAATCATTATTTTTCAGATCTCTCTCTTTCTCTATCTCACTCTGAACACCTTCACATGAACTTCACGAGGAGCTTCTTTCGCGAAAACGATAGAAGGTTGTCACGTTTAGAGAAAGTGAGAAAGCGAGTGTTGGAGAGAGAGGAAGTAGAAAAGTTGGATAGAAAGCGAATGGAGTATGGAGTTATTTGCAGAGACAAAGATTGAGAGAGAGAGAGAGAGAGGACCGCTGTAAGAGACGTTAGAGAGTGAGAGATGGGATTAATGGGATAATTGTTTTCTTGTTTATTTAATTTAATTTATTTTTATTTTAAATTTTTTTATTTAATTAAATTATTATATTTTTTTAACTCTTTTTACCAAAACGGGTCAAAAAATAAAAAATTTTAATCAAAATATTAAAAAAATTAAAATAAGACAATAAACTAAATTTAATATTATTTATTTTTGTTTTTTGTAAATTTTTTTCATCTTTTTTAAAAAAAAATACTTATTCAATTCATCTCATTATAACAATTCAAGAAAATAAGACATTTAATTAAAAAATTTGAAAAAAAAATAAGCAAAATTCCTATAATTTACCCCAGACAGGGCCGAAGAGGTATGGAGGAAGAAATTATATAAATATCAGTTATTAATAATTTTGAAGTGTGGTCATATGTGAACATATTAATATTTTAAAGAGAATACCACGTTTTTTTAAGAATAAAAAAAACATGTGGATATAGCATACTTAATTAATATATTTATTAATAATTTTAAAAAGTGGTCGAATGTGATCATATTAATGTAATGTGTTCAATTAATACATAAATATTATTTATTGACAATTTTAAAGAGTGATCTTATATTAATTATAGTGGTTATTATCCTTCAGTATGATTTTATATTTAAAATAATTTATTTTCTTATTTTTGTTTTTAGTATTTTTTATTATTTAATTAAATTATAATATTTTTTGAACATTTCTCATCTAGATAGTTAAAAAAGTAAAATACTTTGGCCTCATATAAGAAAAGTTAAGAAAAGATAAAAATAAGAGAATTTTAAATATGAGTCCTTTTAATTGAATATATAAAAGGAATACTCCTATCTAACATTTTTTTAAAATCAGATCCCATTTCATATTACTAAACTCAATATGCCTCTATTACTCAATTAAACAACATCCAGAAATCAAATCCTAACTCTCGTCACCGATTTCCTCCTTCTTCGGAGCCAGATCATTCGCCGATCTCATCCTTCTTTTCTAACGATCTTTGCCGTCAATCTCCTCATTCTTCTCCATCGCCATCTCATCCTTCTCTGCCGCCTATTTTCCCTTTCTTCTCCGCCAAGGTTGTCGAAAGGTTAGGGTTTCAGATGAAGAAAAAGAAGAAGGCAGTTTTTCATCTTTTAACTGAGAAATTTTTTATTTTAAATTCCTCGAAAAAATTTTCATAGTATTTAAGTAAGAAAATTCTTAGTTTAACTTTGTCAAGAAATTTGTCATAACAATTACTTGAGAAAGAAAAAAAAAATTCTCATAGTATTTAATTGAGAAATTTCTCAATTTAAGTTTTTGGAGAAATTTCTCATAATCTTTAATTGAAAAAATTCTTAGTTACAAGAAGATAGAAGTGGTGAATGAGGGAGATAAAGGCGGCTAAGGGAGACAAAGAGACAGAGATGGCGACTAAGAAATTTTTTTGTGGCGACAACTGAGAGAGATAGAGATAGTGACAACTGAAGGATGCATCGACGTCAGCGGTGATGGCGACTGAGAGAGGCGGCGTCAACGACGCATGAGAGAGGCGTCGGCATCGACTAATGAGGGAGGCGAAGACAATATCACCAGTGGCTCGATTTCTCAAGATTGAAAACTTCAAGCTGAGACAAATTCGAGTGGGACGTCATAAAGAGGTTTTCGATTATGAAGAATAGGGCTTCGAAGACAAGTTTTTCGAGATCAAATGCTTTGACTTTGGATGAAAAATAACCAGTTCTAAGACGTGACACGAGGATTGAGAACAAGTCGGGGTCTCTGTCAATTAACAGTAGACAATATTGATCGAAAATATCGAAAAACAGAAGTATATTGATCATATAGCGAAATGTAATTTAAAAAATAGGACCTTAGCTCAAAAAAACTCAATAATGGGACCAATACTTGTACAAATCTTTTAAATATGACTAATAATTAATTAATCCTTAAAATGAGTTTAAATAAATTAATAGGCTAAATTTTATATTTGTCAGAATTTTTGTTGCTTATTTTTTTTAGTAAAAAAAATATTTTTGATTAAAAAAATTTACTTTTTTGAAATTTTTTCAGTGACGGTTCGAAAAAATCAATAACAAATAACCAAAAAAGTAAAAAAAATACCAAAGACAGAAATAAACAAAAATACACAAAATAGTCCAAACAAACTTATGTTATTTCTGGTTGCTAGCGGTGCTGTCTAAAACAGGTAAAGCGGTGTGTCCGTTTGTTTGGTTTTGAACATTGGCCTTTTTACTATAAATAATTTTATAAATTTTTTTTTCGAGTAATATAATTTTATAAATTTAGAATTTAAAATTTTGGTGGTCTAAAATGGTCAAAATTTTAGTACGGATTTATTTACTGGGGACCAAAAGTCTACGAGGGTGATTACTGGGCCCAGGTAGGGCTCTTTTAATGGCCATATTTGGCGTTTGGTTGAAATAATTTTAATTGTTTTTTATTTTTAGCATTTTTATTTTTCTAGATTTTCTTATTCTAGATTTTTACTTTTTTAATTTTTCGTAGAATTTAAAAAATATATACCCGTTCAAAAAAAAGTTAAAACAATTACTAAAAATAAAAAAGACACGCGAAGGATATTAAAAGATTTATCTTATCTTAGTTTTTTTAATTTTTTTTCCAACCTCAATCATATTTTGAATTAGTCATTTTTCGATAACATTCAGGCCGAGGCCTACGATCTTATCGAAGAAAAGATGAAGCCCTTGAGTTTCTTTTCGAAACAATTGAAAAGAAATATTTCAAGAATGTAAAATTTTCTTATGACGAGAGGGATTGAAAAGTATATTCGTTTGGGTTAATATAATAATATTAAAAATATTATTAAAAAAGGCTCTGAAAAAAGTAAACCAAAAAGTAAAACTGTAAAAGTTGAAAAAAAAAACCAAATTTAGAACAACTTATTAAATATATTAAAATAATAAATATGGTAACATTTTATAGTTTCTTTTGTTTTATTGAATTTTTAAAATTTAATTCTTTTAAAATTTTAAGATTCCATAGTCTAGATGAACTGAAAAAATAGAAACTAATAAACAAATATTTAAAAAAAAATCACTAAAAACAATAGAAATTATCAAACAAACAAAGAATTGACTGGTAAGCTTTCGACCAAATGCCACTTTCGACTTAAGCCTACTGAGTACTAATATATTATAAATGCACCATTACAAAGGATAATAATTAAAATGCAAAACAAAAGGAGAGAGAATTTAATTGTGAGAATGTTGCTAAATAGCTTACTTGATTGTCACTCAATAGTTATATTAAGCTGCGTTTGGGCTAATTTTTGTGAAAACAGCTTTTCCATTTTTGGAATTTTAAAAAAAGAGTCAATATTGTTTACCTTTTTTTGTCATATTTTGACTTTTTTATTGAATTTTTTTTAATTTTTGATTCCTCGTAATGTGAGAATTTTAAAAGTATATTTATTTGAAGTAAAATTAAAAATATTTAATAAAGATAAAAAATCGTTTAAAAAATACATTTTTTTGACTGAGGTCCTAAATATATCTTACAAAGATTAGTTCCAAGCTTTTTTTTTAAAAAAAAAAAATTGCAATTCGAGCACATTTTACTATTCCTTGAATACTCATTTGCATTCAAAATTTCTACCCACTTACATAGTGCTTGATTCATTATAATGATGGTTAATAGGAATGGAATTGATATTAGAATAGATATGGAATGAAATAAAATGTAAATGGTCATTTATATTCTTATATTTGGTACAAACGTAAGAATCAAATTAAGAAAAAAACTATTATTTTAATTCATGTGTTTATCATATTGGAATTATTCCTATTAAGAAATTATATTTTTTATTTTTATTTTTATAAAAATTTCAATTCCTATGAGAGGTGACAGTGGTGGTGATAGTAGTAGTGATGATAGTGGAAGAGTTCGAGAACCATGGTCAGGAGTTTGGAATTGGAGGTCGAGGGGTCGAGAGGTTCGAGGTTGGGGGTCTAAAGTTTAGGGGACCAAAGGGTTTAGGTTGGCGGTCTAGGTTCGGGGGTTTAAGGATTAGGAGTTAGGGGTTCAGGGTCCCGAGTCAGGCATTGGGCGTCTAGTATTCAAGGTCAGGGGTCAAGTATTTGGTAGTCCAGGGTCGAAGGTTTAAGGGTCCAATGTCTAAGTATACAAGGCTTTAGGGCTTAGGGGTTAAGGTCAGTATCGACATCAACATCAAGGTATAGGGTCGAGGTCACGGTTCGAGGATGGGGATTGGGATTGGGGATCAAGGTCTCAGGTTCGTGGTCGGGTGTTCAGGTGTCTAGGTTTCCAAGGTCAAGAGTCTTGGGTTCATGGCTTCAGGAGTCGAGGGTCGGGGGTTTAAGTCCTCGAGTGTTCAAGGGTTCAAGGGTTTAGGCCTCAAGGTCCAGGGGTCCAAGGATAAGAGGTCTAGGGTTCCATAGTCCAAGTTCATGGGTCCAAAGTCAGGGGGTTCGGGGTTTAGGAGTGTGATATTCCATCCCACATCAATGTGATGTAAAAATTAAGTATGATATATAAAAAAAATTGTTAGCTACTACTAATTTGGGCTTAAGTTTTTGACCGCGTTGTTAAACTCCTTATTCAAGTTATCGAGTCAGTGGTTCGCTTAGGTCATTATAAATAATATCAGAGCCAAAAAAGAACCTGGTCCCGTACGGGATTTATGGCGCTGTGGATAGAGGAGTAGAGACTCCCGTGAGAGATAAAAGTCCCGAGTTTATATAACTTGTGCACGCTTATGAGCTACTCTATGTCCATTAATAGTTGTATGAGACTCTACATCCTAA